>JAVQJG010212762.1:0-11579 GCA_036024015.1 Craterocephalus amniculus
CATAAAGTGATGTTGAACGGGGCCCGGTCAAAAAAGTCCACAAAAACTTGGCAATATTCCTCCATACTGCTCGTCCAATGTAATCCAAGGGTTCTCAGTGGGCAACGTCCATAGTTTACTGGAAACGACTTCATTTAGTATACATTTTTTAGCATAAACCGTAGCATGTTTTAGTTCCTGGATGACGTCACCAAAGTATGGTGGCAACGGTAGACCAAACCACACGGGAGTGCTTACAGCCCCTGTCTCTGTCAGCACTAAAACGAAATACTCCCGATATCTCCGGCTACATGATGAACATCAAGAAAGTGTTCCAGAGTGTTAATCAGCATGAGGGTGAGTACAAAATCAAGGCACATCATTCTGAGGGCGGAGTACTCCTTTAAGACAAACCTGATGTGATCACTAAATTCACAAAGAACTGTTGTGACTCAGTTCTCTTAAATGACACAAACTATCAAATCAAATCATATTTGTACAAAACCTACAATAAACTACCTAAAATAAAAAAAGCCATATTTTGCAAGTGGATGCAATGGGAATTGTATTATTTTGTTTTAAAGGAGCTCTTTATAAAAGTTAAAATGAAACCTTCTGTTCTGTTTGCTTGTTACTGAGCAACAGCTTCTGTCAGACACAATGCAAGTCACACAAATTGCTTGTGGCTTTGTGCATTCTCCATTTCAAGAGAAGAGCACTCTTGTTTAACTGGTAACTATTACTACAATGCAGCGTTTCTAAAACTTTATTCAGCATACCCCTCTTCAGAAGCCATTATAAGTTCATTCATCCCCTGAAACCCCACCCATTCATGCTGCAATGTTATGCAGTCATTTGCAATGATTTTAAGTTTTACTGTGATGAAAGTCTGCAAGATGGCCTAAAAAAAAGAAAGAATTTTTATGTCTAAATAAAATCCAAACCTCTATTCAGTGCTCAGAGCATCTTTTCACACATTTTGTCAGTGACAAATCATTAAAACAGCCACGTTACCTGGTTCACAGTGAGTGTCATTTGAACAGGAACTGTTGACTTTCTGTTTTTCACTGCAGCACTCAAGTGAGTTCTGATGTAGGGCCTGAAAACAGACAGCATGCATGCATACGGTAAGAAACCAGTGGAACTGGAACAAAGCAAATATGCCGTCTCTGTTTTTTACCTTTGTTACAGGTGTCTCAGGTCTGATAAGAATCACAGTGGCAGCGAAGACCAAAAGGAATGACAGAGCCATACTCGACCTCCTGGAGATGAAACACATTCATGTGTTATATATGGATCAGTCGTACAGAACAGGACACACCTTGACACATTTAACATGATGGGTTCCATTGGGTTAAAAGGATTTTAGAGCATAGCAGGCTGGAACAATAGAACTTTGAGTCAAACAACTTTAGCTTCATGTAGCCACTTATGAGACCTGAACAACAGATAGAAATAACTTTAGGGCATTGCTGTATAAACAAATGGTAACAGTTCACTTGTATTTTTAGAATTTTCTTGACCAAGGGGCCCACCTCCAGACTGAATCTCACCTCAAACAGGGCTTGTTCCATGACTTAATTTTGCTTCTCTTCCAACCACGATGTGTATTGGGTTCTTTGGGTTTTTTTCTGCTTTGTCATCCTTTTTCTTGATACAACTGTGAATTTGCTCTTGGAACTTTGAGTTTCTGAGTTAGCAAACCAACCCTTTACCACAAGGCTCCACTATACACATTTTATATGATGCTCATGTGCAGTGTCTTTCTTTTTTTCCCCAGGACATTTTGTCTCATCTATCTACAGAATATTGTTATATAAATGTTGTGTGATGTCAGGGCACTCCTTGTTACTCATACTTGTTTTGAGTTTTGCCCTATAGTGAATATGTAGACGATTATAAGAAGTTTAGATTAATTGGATGTGTGTCACGATTCTTAAATTCTCTGTCATCTCTTATAATCTCAATGCAATCTTTGTGCCAGTCCTAGTGGCCCAAAAACAGCTCTGAATTTCCTATATTAATTCAGAATTTCTCTCATTGTGCATAGCTAGTCTTTCTTTGTGTTTTCCACCTTTAAAAAAATAAAACTTCCTCTTCATGCACAAGGAAAACAAACATGAAGGGTGTTTTATGAGATACTTGATGCTTCAACAGAAAATACACCAATCACCTGACACTTCATTCATAAGAAAAGCCAGTAGTACGATCAGACAAATGCTGTAATCAAGATGGAAAAGTAATGCAGCTAAATAATATTTAACTGTTGAAATCAAAAAGTTATAAGATTGTTGTTCATGAGAGCTGCTCCTAAGGTTCAACGTGATAAATAGTACTTTTAGCTAATAAACTGTCCCGTATTAACTTGAAAAATGGACGTCAAAATCTAAATGATTGCAAAATGTTAATATTATATTCTCTGATACATTGACCTATACTAATTATGTAAATCCCATATCAGCGGTGTATAAAAGACCCGTCAGCATTTTGGGACAAGGTACATAAACTTCCAACAATTCTGCCTTACAACATTTAATTTACTGAATATTAGAGATTTGAGCCTTTTTCAGGTTTGTTTATATCTAAAATAATTCATCTGAAGTGATGACATTTGATCCGGGAATGGTTCAGATGCCAAACTTACTGAGAAAATCTTACTGTCACCCTCCATTTCAATCATTTTCAACTTTTTAGAGTCACAGATATAACCAAATTAGCCATCTCAGACGTCAAGGTAATGGCAATCTTAAAGAACTCAATAAGGGTAACTGGACTTCTTTTCCTAGCTCTTGAGGACATTCACTTCTCATTCGAGAGGCTTTCTCAGTTCTAATCAGCTGCTGTGGATTTTCAGGTGTCTAAGCTGTGACTGGAGTATTAGGACACTCATTAAGGTCATTTAGGACATGTGTGTAATTCACTTTCCTATTGTGTGGGTTGTCTCAGTCACTTACATATGTAAATAGTTTACAAACATATTTTTATCTAAAGATCCAAAGTGTAAATAGTTATGAAATCAGCAAGGGAGGAGAGTCAGTGCTGCATATTAAGTGTGAGTGGGAATTGATATCCCCTCTCTTTAAAGTTGGTTTAATCTCTTTGACAATAAAGGCGTCTTTAACTCTTGTTTCTCCAACCACCTGTCTGTGGTGGGAGGCTGGATGCAGTCAGTGAGCAAAATGCATCACCTGACAGGAATAGCTACGGAGTACATTTTGAAGAAACAATCTTAAAAAATTTACTTTATTTCTTGTCTAGACCTTACAAATGTCTGTCAACACATTCCCATTTAACTCACAGAAATTCTGTAAACAGTGGAGAACTGTTTATTTTTTCAAGGTGGGGGTATCTGTGAGCTAACGTTGATGGAGTGACACAAGCTGATAGGCTAGCTAGCACTTGTCATGGCATGGAGTAACAACCTCAAAGTGAAGCCATTCAGACCAGAAATGCGTATACACACCTCACTAAATCAGATATGCTCATCTATTTGAATTGGTTTCACATTATTGCGTATAGCTGAATATCTCCACAACGCACAATTTTTTAAATACAAAAAGTTCACTCACCAGTCAAACACGAGGCTTTGGCCTGACTAAACTCCTAGGTGTTGTTAAATGACCAGCAGGTCTTTCTGCTGCTAAAGATTTAACACCCAGTCGGTTATATTTCTTGAGAATTTGTCATCAATTCAGCTATGCAGTCCAGCCACAGGCGGACAGTCAGTCCTACAGCTCATAGCTTCATGTAGCTTCTTGTTTTCATTTAGCATGTGTACTTCCGGGACTTTCAAAGTAAAGTGTAGACGCCGTCTGTTTCTGTTAATTTAAAATTAAAGAGGTTTTTAAATGACTGGAATTTCTGGATTCTTTTTCTCAGTCGTACATAAAAATAAGATTCATAAAAAATCCCCATTTTAGTTTTGCTGCAGTTTGCAATATGAGTTTTTCCCAAAACGTTTTTTAAATGAGGTATTTACATTGTGATAGAATAGATATATCAATAAAACAGTTTATGACAACATTATTATCTGATGCTTATATAAAGTCTGTATATTTACTTTCGTAAAATTTGCCAAATTGTTATTGAAACTCTTTGCAAATGTTTGTTGCGCTCGTGAATTCTTTGGCTACTTTACTGTCTCTGGCTTTTCTACTACTCTGGTTTTAAATACCAAACTTTACTTCTATACCTGCTGAAGTCTTGCTTTCTAATTACATATTGTTGAAGTTATAATGCTCAAAATAAGAAAAACTTTATAAGATGACAAAAAGACTAATAAATCTCAATTCGTACCGGTAGTAGCAACTATGCTAAGAGCTTTTCGACAGCTCCTGAACGCATCGTTGCCTTGTCGGGACAGCTTAAACGGCGGGAATTTCAAAGTAGCTTATTTCTAAAATATTTGTCATCTGTGAGTTGTTTCAAATTATATTAGCGTTAATCGTCTACTACACCTTGACATTGTTACACTTAATATCTTTTATGTTGTAACTATTTAGTAAGATTTGTAGTGATAAATATTTAGCTAACGAAGCTTTGATGCTAACCATAAAACAGTTGAATGAAACAGTGGCTAACTTGTTATCTTTATACACAGGAAATTTAATGCAATGAATCATGTGAAGAACATAAAAGAGATGCTGAGCATCTCTACCGGAAACAGGTGCCAAATATGAAAATAATAGCATCAGATTTTACAACATTATTTTACTGTTGAGCAGTATTTTGTTAAACAATTAGCATTGTTTGTATCTTTACTCATATCTAGTGGTGGATCACTGAGCAGGAATGTGGCTACCAATGGCTACTCCAGTTTGACAGATTCTCAGCTTTTCTTTGGGTCGCAGTCTTGGCTTGAAAATTCTCAGGGGACATCTCAGGATTTGAGTTTGTCATCCAAAAACTCCCAGCAAAGTTCCCAAGAGGTGAGCGTCTCTGTCTACTTTTGGTTGTAAAGCTGCTGAATGGCCAGAACTCATATATCAGCTTCATGTACTACAAATTCACGGATATTCTATACTGTATGTGATTACTAATAGCCCTGGTTGTGAGTTCAGATTTGAAAACATATTCAGAAAAGAAAGCAAACATATATGTTTGCATTATCTAACATATGAAAGAAAGGTACAAAATTAGTAAACAATAAGTTAGTTAGTACCAGTGACATGAAATTACAGACTTTAACAAAAAAATATTTGTACCCATTTTGTTAAGTTAATCATGGAAAAAAAATTGTAGTCACATACTCAATGTTTATTGTAAATATTTATACAATATCTCTACTGCTTAAAATAGACCAGATTGACAAGATTATATGACAGGAAAAAAAGATTAACATGTGTAAGTTTGTCTTCCTATTAGGAATGCAAATTATCAAGTAATTCATTAATTGATAGTTGTTTCATCTTGTCGATCGATGATTGATTAATCAATAGGTGGGGATTTTTCTGAGAAGCTGAATTTCCTTTCTATGTAAATGCTATGTTTCTTATGATAGAGAAAATTCAAATCATATTCCTTAAGAAAAGATTTATTCTTAACAGCAGAGAACAACACATCCACAAATGGAAATATGGAAACAAAGATATTGTTATTATTATTGTTATTATTATGATTATTATTAACGAACACTAATAATAATAATAATAATATCAATATGATTTAATGATTATGCCTATGGTTCTATTCTGTACTTGCATGTGCATCAAGTACAGTACTTCTGGCCCTAAGTGCACCCTCATGCGGGTTGGCGGGGAATTATGGACTCAGAATGATTAATTGCACTTAATTTATTTTAATTTAGTAATTTCTAATAGACAATTAATTGATAATCAATTAATTGTTTACATCCCTACTTTCTATATCACAATAAAACTTCCCAAATATTTAAATGAATATTGGATTAATTAAGGATTAATTGAGGAAATCAATGACATGAAGCATGCATCCATCAACACAAGATGTTAGGACAAGAGAAATAACTGCTACTTTTGCCACTAATGCAGCTTGCAAATCACTTCAAGATTATTATCATATCGCCTGATGTATAGAAACAAAATATTGGTTCTTATTAGTCCTTAAAGCAGTTAATTAAAAAACATTAATACATGTTTGTGCAATTTTTTTTGTATATAACTGACAGTCTTTAAATTCAATGTTCCCATGTTATGTTATTGGAGAAGAAAAGCAGTGCTCATAAAAGCATACAAACTCTAATGTAGTGTTCTCAAATATAAAAAATAAAAAGTTTGGCCAGTGAGGTGTGTTGTATTGAACATGTTTGCAGCCCAACCACAATTTATTTTGGTCTTGTAACAATTACACAATGCAAATTTTTGCTCTTTTACTTGTACTGCAGGAAATCTGCTGATTTTGCAAAAGGATCGTCTGATCCCTCAAATTAAAGGAATCAAGGTTGATCGATCGGTGCACCCATCATACTAACATCTCTTTTGTTTATTTAGGGGAGTGATTCAAAGTTTTTAAACAGTTACCACACTAAACCACTCCTATTTGGAGACTATAAAGACAAAAATAAAAGCTGTGGTTTACTGGGGAAATTTGAAGAGGAAAAGGAAAAGGCAAAAGAAAGAATTGACAGGTGTGCATTTTTGATTTCTTGAAATATGCAGAAATATGCACCAACCCCTTCTCATTTTATAATTTCTATTATTTTTAAAAGGGATCTTTTGGCCAAAGAATCACAACATATCAGAGAAGCTCTCATCAATGTAAGTGATGACAGCCAGACATTCTGTTTAATTTGTTTAGTGCTTTTGTATGTTCATTTTGTTACGTAATTACATTCTACTTTGTCTTTGAAGTAAAAGAAAAAAATTATTGTTTTTTTCAGATTAAGCAGCTGGTTACTAGTGCTGAAGCAAATAAAGCTGTGTGCCAAACAGTCTTTGAAAAAATGAACAATATTGAATCTACATGTAAGTTTCAGCTATACTGACATGTATATTTTTCTTTAAGTGATAGATTTCTACATTTTATGTACAAGTCAATATACAACTGTATGTCTTCACCAGTAGATGCTGCTATTTGTCAACGAGAAGCCATATTTTAAAATATATTAATTTCAGTGCAAAAAATTGTCACATACTTACGTTATACTCTCTTTTCATTCATTGATGCAAGTGGAAAACAATTTAAACCTTCTTCAGCGCGACATTTCCCAGAAGTTTGAGACTTTGGTAGATAAAGTGAACTCCCAGAAACAAGTGCTCACAGAGCTGGAGGAAAAGGTGCAGAAGGTGAATACTGCCATCTGCATTTTTAGTCACATAAACAAAGATCTAAGTGGCAACATTAATGTTTACTGATGACTTTTATTTTTATTCTATAGAATGGGGAAACCACAACAGAGTTTGACTCACACCTGCAAAGCCTAAAAAATAGTCTGCAGTGTCTGAGAGAAGAGCAAGAAAGAGAGAGATGCAATCTGGAAGAAGCTCTGAAGCTGCTCAACACTGTCGTCTCTGAGCATTCAGCCAAAAGAAATACTAAGGGAGTGATGGACAGTGCCATCCAGACATCACCACAGCTGGAGCCCTCTGTGTCCAACACCCTGCAGGATGACAAAGCTAAAGGCTGTGAGCTTACATGTGCATCAAACAGCCATCAGGCCAAAGCTTTCCCTCAGTATCACAAGCATGTGGCTGGAAGAAGGAAAACTACTCTGAGTCATAGGAGGACGAGCAAAAAGAGAGCCCTGGTGCTCCCACAGAAGAGTAAGTGCAGAGTCTCAGATGAAAATAGTCAGCCTGTAAAAGACTGTAGCAAACAACAGAAAATCGTAGCACCACTCCGTGAGCGTTGCAATCAGAACAAATTTACAAACCAGCTAAACCTCAACTCAGCCAGTCGGATGCCGCCAAACAGAGGCAGCAGATCCGGTGAAACTGCAGGATGTTTGATCCGCCCTGTAAGCTACTGGTCTGCGGACAGCAGCAGCCCTGAGTGCCTCGCAGGGATTGAACCCATTTTGGAGAAATTGGTAGGCCAACATGAGTCAAACATGGAGAGCCCAGTTAACGCAGGAGGCCTGTGGCAGCTGTTTGAATCTGAGTGAAAATGACTGAATTCTGCATACTTAGTTTTGTTCTCTTTGAATAATAAGAGCCAAATGTGTTTAAAATGTGACTATTATTGCAGGAATTGATGTTCAGTTATGAAGTTCCTTCTTTTTGAATGGACGAACACAATAAGTATGTTTTTATCTGTTTGTTTGAAAATTGTCCGTTCTAGTTCAACTGCTCTGCAGATTTTGTTTAAATACAACCATTTTATCCTTTTTCATATCTCCTGTATAATATTTAAAATGAAAAGATTTATTTCAATAAAATTTTAAGCTAAACAGAAAATTTCCTCGGTTTTAATCCAGACCACTTTGACATATATTGTTCTCCCATGAATAACAAAGTAGAAGAAGGAATAATTTTACTTTTTCCATTCTTCTTCATCTCAATATTCAGAGGCGTTGCTTTTTTTCTGACTTTGGGTTAGATTTTGCCAATCCCCTTCACTTAATGTAGATGAAAACATATGGAGACTGTCTTGATAAAAATACATGTAAAATCCGAATACATAATACCGTGTGTAATCATAGTACAGCAGCCAAACCCAGAATAAAGTGCACATATACTTGCTGTAACAACACATTTTTATTCAGCTTTAGCAAGTATCGCATGAATACACAACTTATTGACTAAACATATAAAAATGCCTAGTTTCTAATAAAGTTGCTGTGACCCATCCAGCTCTATACTGTATAAATGGGAACTTGTGTATTCATGTTGGATTAGGTCTTTTTAGGTTAAAGTGCCACTGCATATTTGCTGTAAAACAGGTCAAATCCCATGAATCTGGTTAATCAAAGCCATAAATGTTATAAAGTCATTATTTATTCCTTTGAGATAAATCCTCTCAGTTTTGCTAATAATATATTCAAGATTTGAACTATGCAGCTGCAAGTTTATGGTAATCCACTTTAAAGATGTTACACAAAGAAAAAAAGCTACATAAATACAGTATTTACAAATTCTGCCTACCAATGTGCAAGTAAGCCATAAAACATTTTCTCCTGTTATGCACCTTTCCTGACTGAAATAGATGGATGCCTTTGGCCCAGCAATAAGTGCATTAATAATTAATTTCCTTCAGTGATTTTCCCTTTCAGACTTTGAGCTATCTGACAGCCATGCATCACATTTTGACTAAGTCTGCAGGTGGAGATACAAGTCCCCTTGGGTTGAGATTTGCCACTAAGCAGACATCATAGTTGTCATGCATCAGTGCACGCCGAGCCACCACAGTCCACCGGTTGTCCCATGGATCCAGCTCCAGAATGTCCTTTGTTATATCATCATGACGATCTGAAGGGAATCAAAAGACAGAATTCTAATACACTCGCATGGAGTTAAAATGTCTTTCACACAGAAAATACATATCCTCTCACTACCTGCTCCTTTGTAATATCCACAGACATAAATCTTTCCTCCCACCACTCCTGCATTGGAGGCATTGGTGCGCAGTGAAAGTTGAGGACATGGAAGAGAAGGTCCATCCCTCCAATAGTCCCCGTCTGGGTTGTAGATCTCCACGGCATCCAGACAGTGACGTGACTGTCCACGATCCACACCCTGACATCCAATGCCTCCTGCAAAACAAGTCCCCAAAATCACAATGCAGAAATCAAAGCAATCCCATTCAGTTTGCAAATATTTAGCCAAGTCTAATTTATACCTTACCTATGACAAAAATCTCTCCATTGAGCACCACTGCACTGCAGCGGTACTTGGAGTACTTCATAGGACCAAGCTCTGTCCATTTGTTTGTGTTTGGATCATACTCCAGAAGGCGGTTACTAAGACGGTCAGGCTCATCATCCATGCGGTATGACTGGAAGGTGACAAAACAGAGCAGGTGCTGTCAGATGAGAGTGTCAGAGATACACAGTGAGAGCTCCTAAATGAAGTCTAAAGCTCTAAATTGAGCAATATACTGGGTGCAGGTTTTAAATAATAGCCAGATGAAGATTTTACTTGCATCACCTGTGGGGTGCGACCGCCGATCACATAAAGGCAGTCTTTCATTGTGACCACACTATGATAGGCCAGAGGCATAGGCAGAGGTGCTGCGCTCCGCCAGGGGCCACCCTGCAGAGACCACCGCTCCACACAGTTTGTGATGAGAAACTGGTTCTTCAGCCTCATCTGCCCACCCAAGAGGTAGAGAGTATCCCCAAGTGATCCCAGAGCATAAGAGTCTCGGTACTCTGTTGACGTCAGACGCTCCCAGCTTCCTTGGGCTTCCACTTTATACCTGAAAACCCAAACAGTCAGTGCCATCAATGCGAGGAAAAAAACAAACACACAAAAGAATTTGTCGCATCTTTCCTACCTGTAAATCTCAACCTTCATGTCTTTCTGCCGAGCCATTCTGCGAGCACTTGCCTCTCCTGCTACAAGAATATCATTTCTTTCTGTCACAACCCCAGTGCAGACATACCCCAGAGCCTCTCCATAGCGAGGGGAAGTGATGAAGTAGGTCCGGGCTGTGGATGGGGCAAAGCAGAAGCTGCGCTCTGCGTAGTTGCCGTACCTAGACCTGATCCCACCACCGTCATTCCCAATGCAGAGAAGCAGATCAGTGGTCTCCATGCCGTAGCGCAGCTTGAGTTTGCGTGGTGCGGCTGATGGATGCATTGCTGTGGCCTCCAGAGCTTCATTCAGAATCTCCAGACATTCAGCATCAGCCAGCAGCGCCGTGTTTCTCTGCATCGCCTCTCTTAAGTAGTCGGGGTTTATCAGTGGCAGGCGGACCTTCCTCAGGAGTTCTGGAAGATGGCGACTACGTATTTCTCCATCCGTCAGAGGGACGTGTTTGACCCAGCGAAGAACCACATCCAGGATAGTTTCCTCTCGTGTCACATTCAAATCATCAGAACTCAGGAGCTTTCCAAGCTGGTGCGCCTCCAAATCCAGCACTTCCTCACTCCGGCAAACTTGGACAAAGTGTTGCCTGAGGAAGCGCTGTGCTTGGTCGGCCAGTTCTTCTGCTCCAAGGTCACGGGCAAAGTAATAAACACCAAGGCAGTTGGAGGCATCCATGTTCTCAGTCATGTGCTGCTGGCAGCGTGTGAAGACATCGTCCATCTGCAGAAGAAACGCGGCAATAGAGATACCTTGCACATTGGCATTAGTGAGAGGGAGATCCGAGGAGTACATATAGTTCAAGAGGAGGGCCAGGCTGTCTGCAGGGGTGTCACGCAGGAAGATCTCCCTGTTGCTGCACTCGCGCAGACCACATGTAAACATTACACGGAAGTATGGGCTGAAGGCAGACAGGATGACTCTGTGGCAGGGGAAGCTGATGCCCTCAGCAACCAGGACCACATCTGTCAGATGCTCAACCTCCCGCATCTTCCTCAGCTGATCAAGCAGCACCAGCCCATGCTTAGCAGTGAGATCCATTTTGTGCAAAAAGTGTCAGGAAACAAAATATTTTCGTCATACAGGAGAATTTACCAGTGAGGGATAAAGGGGTCTCTGAAAAACAGTCAGAAAAAGACAGTAAAGTAGCACATATAT
>JAVQJG010212823.1:0-10186 GCA_036024015.1 Craterocephalus amniculus
CGTCATGTTTTTGGTTTAGACACACACACACACACACACACACACACACACACACACACACACACACAGACACACACACACACACACACACGCACACAAACACACACACACACACACACACACACACACAGACACACTCCATTTTCCCTCCATGAAATGACATTTTCCGACACGAATCACGTGGACCCTGACGAGTCGGAGAGTCGGACGAGATGATGGATGAGAAGAAAAACCTGGAAATGTTGGAGGGAAGTTTCTTATTTCATCGTAGAATCAGACAGAAAACATGTTTTCTGATGAATTCAGACTAATGAGTGAGATTTTAGCAGGATGTAATTAAACTTTGGTAAATGTGACATTTTGACTGTGGGCAAGAAAAGAAAATATTTCTGTAGCGTTAGCCTAACGGTACTGATCACCGCCCGACCTTTTCAGTCTGAAAGGTACAAACAGAAAGCTAATTAGCCTTCATCTCTGGAAGCTGATATTTTTAACCCACGTCCACATTCATAGTTCGGATGTTTGCATGGAAACATGACATTTCCAGCTGATTGAAAAACAGCAGAACAGAATAATCAGAAAGTCAATAACAGGAGAACGAGTCCAGATTCCAGCTGACAGACTGCAACGATGTGGAAATACAATGAAATTTTATTTTATAGAAACACATCTGTGAAGAACAGGAGCTCATCTTGAATCTGTTAGCTGTATATAAAACAGATGTTTTCGGCATCTGGAACTGAGGAAACAAGTCCTGCTCTTGTTGTCATGGATGCAGGATGCGGCTCAGCATCGTCTTGCTGAAATATGCAAAGTCTTCCCTGAAAGAAACGTCCGTACCTGAACACACCGTTTCTTACTGACAGAGCCTCACACACGCGACCGGTTCGGGTCGCAGGCACATCAGTGTTTGTATTTAAAGCACCATTTGTGGACATCCTTAGAAATGAGCACTACCAGTCCATATGCAGCTGGTCCATCTGATGTCACTAAACACTAAAGGGGATATACAGCAGCTGGAACTGTCCAGGTAAGCACCATGTTTACAGCATGTCAGTGAAAGCATCACCGACCCGCTTACAGTTGGATGAACAGGAATCATTAAATACACTGACATGGACAAATATGACATCTATCCCATTAAAACCAGTCTGACCAGAGTGTCCAGCTGACAAACATAAAGCACGCATGTGCGCAGCCATGTTTGGAAATGGTTAAAATGGGCAAAAATATTTCTGTACATAAGATGAGCACAGATGACGGCATGGCTCATACTTTTAATTTAAATATGAACATGTTTAACAGCAGGCATTTTATCAAAATAATTTGTTTTTAACAGATGGAAAAATGTCCTGACCTCCTGGTGAGTGATCTGTCTGATTCTGCACATAGTCCTTCAGTCTCAAAACCTTTGATTGACATTTTAAGAAACTTACCTACAAATTAGGAACAGCTGGTTCCTTCTTAGAAACAACTTAAGGCTGTTTTTTTCAGCAAAACCACCTAAGAAGTCATTGCTTGAAGTTCCTATGCGCGTTATTGGTGTCCAGGGACGTATAAGGACCTCACAGAATATGTTCTCACATGTTACCACAACAGATTAAACTACTGCAAAAGAGAGTAGAATTAAGACATTTCTGTCCTCGCCTGTTTTTCCCCTGTTTGATAACACCGTGCTAACAATGAGCCCATGTGCACAGATGCCAATGATCACCTTCAGCAACGAAAATCCTTCCTGAACACTTTCTGTATAAGAAATGCCACAGCATCATCACTGCTCCTACCAATAAGACCTGGAATTGTCCATGAGCAATATTTTCCGTTTCTCTCTCTGCTGTAAGTCCACCATCCCTGCTGACCTACAGAAATCCATCCCTCCCAGCGACTCCTGGCCTATGCGGTTCCACTCACTTTTTCCAACATTTTCACAGCGACTGTGTGAAATCTTTATGACGGCTTCAATTTGCCGTGCAGCTCCGGCTGCACCCGCGGGGCTTGAGTCGATGCGCCATCAATTTCAGACACTAATGCCACTCTTAACTAACAGGGTTTCCACACAGGTCAAGCCACCAGCCCCCAACCACCAACCTCTCCTTCCACAGAGATTTGTGCTGCTGACAGCAAAGTATTCAAACTGCTGTGGCAGCCTGTCGGCCGGGCGAAAGAAAGAAAAGTTTACCTGTCAAACACCTAAAAATGGTGTGTGACCCCAGCAGAAGGATCTAAGTTCTATGGAGTCCATCAGAAACAGAAATCTTTTTATCTCTGCCAAGGTGGAGGAAAGGTTTCCGCGTCTGTCTGTCTGCGAGCGGCGCAATGGGAAAAGTTTGGATGGATTTTGATGAAATGGAACAAGTGATAGATATTTGAGCTGATCCGAATCCCTGCGTGGATCCGGGAACCGTTTAAAGCAGGGGTCCTGAAACTTATTTTTCAAAGGTCCGTATCTACCCTCCACCAAAGGCCAGAGGTCGAGAAAAACATGAAAAAACAGATTTACTGATCAAACTTTTTCTGAAATATTACCCTTTATGTACAACGGCCACATAATAATAACAAAAATAGTATAAATTACAAATAATAAAATAATTACAAAAATTTTGACATAAATTAAATTGATTACATTCTGCAAAAAAATTCAGAATAACAGAAGAGAAAGGAAAAAACAATACAACACTATCGTTCTATCATCTATCATTACTAGATCATTACAGATGAAATCCAAGGACACTGTTTCATTCTATACAAAATTTATTTTCTTATAAGAGAACTTCCTCCTAAAATCAACAAATTTTGTATATGTGCATTTTTGTGCCTCTGAACTTGACTTTGTTACATAAAAACCAGGTTTTTTTTTTCTTCTTTAGTGAAATGTAGATCCTCTGCTCTCATTTAGTAAGTTAATGTCAGCCATATTGCAGATTTGAGTTTTTAATACGTTTTCATTGTCTAGCCTATAGTATTGTCATATATCGTGATATATCGTGACATTGGATTGTTGCCTCTGTATTGCGATGTTTATCATATCGCCAGATTCTTGCCAACACACACCCTTAGTCACATCTGTGTCTTTCTCCAGTGAAAACAAAAGGTTTCTAAAGCGTGACACAGCTGGATTTCAGCTTTGAGCTTCGTAAATTTGTCTTTGATTCTAGGGAAAGTGTCTGATAGGCTGCTATAAACATAGTTTTCCACAGATGAGATTATTCTTTGAATCACTGAAAAGACACAAAAGCCCAGAAAGATGTGGTAGCCAGCTAGTATAAAGCAGGTCAATTTTGATGGTACAAATTTGAAATATTCAACATTTTGTTCAGCTCGTTCAGTGACTGGAGAGTAAAACAGTTATGAAGGCATTACTGTCGTGTCATGATAACCAATAAGTCAATTAACTGAACAATTAGAAAAAATGTAAACGATAAGTTATATGGCTGCAATAAATTTCTTTCTTACACAAGCTCTTAGTTGACAGACACCTTGTCTTGTCGCGACTCCCCTCTGCCAGCAGATGGCGTCTGTCATCACAACAACTGTAGAGTTTAGCCATTGAGTAGCACGGTTGCTATTAGCTCTGAGCTAATGAGAGACAGCGGTGCCTTAGCCCCATATGTCTAATAAATTTGCTTCCCGTGAGTTGAGGCAAGCTCAGAGCAAGCTGATAAAAGGCTGATGGGATTAGTCTCGAAGCCGAACGTAACTACTGCTGCTGTTTGGGAGCACTTTGAATTTATCGCAAATGATCCAGTCAACTTGTGTGAGCCAGCCGCATAAAGTAAACATGCTTGTATTTCTCTCTCACAACCTCCCAGACTGGAGTGACGTGGGAAGTAAATATTTCTCATGCTTTTATTTACATGGTTTATTTTTGTTAGTAGTTTTTTGTTTGTTTACTGAAGTACTGGTTGGTCTATGCCCTGTTTTTCATGGGCAATTTTGTTTAGAGGCTTAATTATGTATTGTTTATTGTTTTTGGTTGAGTCTGGTGTTTGCTCATTAACAATGAGACTGATAGGCCATTCTATTTATCATCTCAGTTTGGTTGTAAAATTTCTTCCAGGTCCAGTGGTATTCTTTTTAATTTACAGTTAATTGATCTTTGAAAGGGTGTTCGTGCATTAATATAAAATAACAGCACAGTTGTTTTAAATGGTTTAAAAATGCCAGTATTGTCATTTAGTACAATATAATCGTTTATCGCAATAAATTTCGAGAGAAGCCAGAGCAGCCATGAAGTGTATCAGAATGCGGCTAAACCGTTTTTCATTCGAAATGAACTATGAACACATTTTTGTGACAGGATTTTTGTAAAGACTTGTTAGCAGTGCTGCTGAACTCAGTTGAAATTGCACTGAGTGTTCAATAAAATGTTGAAAGTTGAGAACGTTTTTGGTATTTGTTATGGGTAAATTCTTTTTTATATTTACCAAGCACAAAAAAAATCTTTAGACTAAAAAAAAAAATTCAAATCGTTAGATGCATCGATTGACAGATAAATCGATTCAGAAAATAATTGTTTTGGGACAATTTTGTATACAAGTCAAAACCAGCAGATATGTCTGCTTCTAGTGACAAAAGCAAGTGTCTGGTAGTTTTTGTGAAGTCCTGCGTGTTTTTCGTTAGCTCCAGGGTTCGAATTATGCGTCTGCTTTCGGGGGAGCCCTATTTTCAGGTGTGCACAATGACTTTGCCAGTCACATGCACGCGCATTCATATTAGTGCATGTAGCGCGGTCAAAACTACGGTTCCTGCAGGTCCAAAACCTGCTACATACAGCTAAAAAAAGATCTCCAGCGTGCTATTAGTTGAGATAATAGACATGGGATTCAGAAATACCCTGGTTAACCGAATGCTTTATCCCCAAATTGTGGTCCTGCATGAGTACAAAATTACAGAATTCAAACTATGGCAATAAATACAACTGCCTAAAATAAACAAATAAAGGATGAAGAGGGGCGAGATGTTATTTATAGCTGTCATAGCTGTCATTCGAACCCTGGTTAGCTCTGTCAGGATAAGTCAGCAGAGACACGTTAGGCCATCATATCAGTGTTGCGTTGTTATAACTGGATGACAAAATGGATCACTGGGTTGTGCCTGTCCATGCTGCTGTTAGAGCTTCTAACTCACAAATAAAGGCCACAATCACTGGCAAATAACAGCCAGTGCCTTGGCCGAGGTCTGCGCTCTGAGCTCTTCCTCACTGATTAGCAGTTTTCTTCTGGCCACAGCTGTTCAGTCCCAAACCCTTCAGTTCCCGTAACATTGCTAATGTAGACATTTTCTGACTTTATCTAAGTGGTAAATGGACCCAACATGTATTCAGGGGAAATAAATGGACAATCCGCTGTTTAGCAGACAACTGCTCTATCCACCTGAGCCACTTTAAAACGCATCCCTGAGCTCTACTGTTGTTTTACGCTAATAGATCTCCAATAATCGTTTCTCAATATTTTTTCTAACCTTATTTCTTCCTGGAGGATGATGGCTCCCCACTAATCTTCCAGTTTCTAATAATGCATCGGACAGCTGTAAGTAATTTGGGCATCTCCTTCAACGGTTTCTTTGCATGATGGAAATCATCGACCGTTCTCGTACCCAGGATGTGTCTTCCAACGTGCTTTGTGCTTTGACACGAGAAGCTGAACTTTGCATCAGTTGCAGACACATCATCTTAAGTATTTACGTGAGGCTTGTACCTGCTTAGCTAAACCCTGATGGTGTCTTTTTTTCATTTTTGGACAGGCAGTGTAATTAGAACCTGTAGGACAAACTAACTGGATGATGATGATTTGATTGAATAGAATTCCACCTTCTTCCTTTGGTCGGGCTGAAACGGTCTTATAACCACGGCCTGACCGCACATCAGTCTCAGTGACGTAACAGCTGGTCCACATGAACCAATAAAAACAGCTGATTTTATTAAAGCACCTCCAGGCTGATGAACAGAACAGTGACGGCTGTCCGACGGGTGAGAAGTTTATTCTTATTCTCTCTGCATCACTGGGCTCGCCGCCAACAACAGATGGTTATCAGCGCTCTGCTCAGCCCAGCCGAAGCCGGGCCAGGCCCTCCGCTATTTCCCGGAGAGCCCAGGATGGACGGGAAGCTTGGAGCTGATGTTGAATTTCACACTCCATGGGCTCGGGATTAGAGCCAGGAGGTGATGGACGGGCGGGGGAAAGGTTGGCGCCGCATGCTGATGTCTAACAAGCAGGTATGTCTGTAGCATCTCATCATTTACTGCTCACAGGGGGGAGGGAATGTTTTACGTCTCACAGCTTCAATACTCAGTCCTTTGATGAGATATATGCCGTGAAACTCTTCAACTCCTCAAAGGCTTCTCCTTTTCCAGCATCATGAACCATCTGATCCTTCTCCCGGCTCACACATCAAAGATGTGTTCATCATCAACAAGGCGCTATCCTAACCTTTCCATGTCAGACGACACGCGGCTTCCTCGATACGCTCTGATACAGTCTCAGGTTGTTCGCTTGTCTAAAGCCAGACTGGCCCAATCCACACCTGGAGGCTTGTTGTAACAACTGGGACAGGCCTCTTTAATGAATTTACTGGACTTACCCATCCCAAGTTATTAAGGCTCTGGAGGGACGTCTTCCAAATCCCACATCCCTCGCTTTTTCCATTTAGTGCCATCGGAGGTAGAAAGAAAGGTCTTCCTCCAATCCTTCGCCTCGCACCTAACCAGGCGAGCAATTTGACTTTAATGGAAAGGTGATGTCCCACTCAAATCACGGCTCTTTGCCACCGTGTCACTACTAAATTTGGTAAATTTCCACAAAACTGCAGAGAATCAGAATGACTAATTCCCCCAAGATTTATATTTTAAACTGTGTTTCCATTACCCAGAGAATCGCATGAAACCTAAACATCCTAATACGAAGCTGGTATTGAAACATTTTGTAAAGCCTCTTAAATATTGCTAAAAAGTTTTTTCATTCTCATGAGGTGGATTTCAGACACGTCGATAAAGAGGTTGATCACAAAAGTTTAAGTGTAAGTGCTTTTTCGCATTTACACGTCACCGTCACATGACCCGTTTGTATTTGATAACAAACAACAGAAAAAATGCTTCAAAATGTTTCGTATCTCCATCTTCCACAAAGAGTTTCGCTGGACGAGATTTTACCAGAACTACAAATAAGTGAAACATCGTCCAGTGGAAACACCTGGAAGCAGAAACAATGCATTTTTACAACAGAAAGAGGCTCCTGCTCATTCACCTGTGTGCTATGGATGAGTTAATGTGATTGTGTGTTTATCTGACTAGAAATACGCGTGGAAGCACACTGGTTGGAAAATTGAAGTGGGCATGGTTAACGTGAAAAAGTGGGAAGTAACAAAAAATTCAACAAGGTTGGTTTGATGGTTTAATGATCCGCTCTTCTGGAGTTTCTCATTTGTATGAACCTATGGCTCAGCTGTTCACGCCACATAAATCATGTGGCCCCCTGGTTGCGCGCATCCTCTCTGTGACGTTGCTAAAAAATTTACCAAATCATCGAGATTCTGAATCGTTTCTAAATTTCAAAGAATCGATTTTATTGAAGACTTAAAAATGATTGCTTGACGACTTTTAAAGCTACTTCTAAGTGACAGACATGTTAAACTTTGCAAGTTTAGCAACATTTAAAACATTTTTGATAAAAAGAGTAATCAGTTTTCTTTTAACTAATGGAACAATTCCTCAGAGCTGTTTCTGGCTTATACAGGAATGAAATTAATCAGCATGCTTTGTTACAAAATGAGGATTGAATGTGAACTGAGATCAGTTTGAATCAAGAATCGATACAGAATCGAATCATCACCCCGATAATCAGAATCCGATTGAACTGTGAGTTGCTGCAGGATTCACATCCCAGCAGTGAAGTCTGGGGTGGTGAGGGTCCTCCCACTTCAGGAGACCGTTCCAGTTGAAACCTCCCATTCAGAAGTCAGAAATTCACAGTTGAAGCAGTAACCAACAATCCGCTTCAGTTGAACTAACTTTGCATTGCAGCTTCACATTCCAGCGCTGATGTGTCTGACGCCGGGTTGAATAAAGAAACAAAGGGCTAAGACCACAGACAGACCATGGATTCATGAGGAAACATCACAATGCATCTGACCTTAAATAAAAGATGTAACCTCCAATTAAAAGTCAGACTTTCAGAGTGTGACGGCTGTGCAGGTTATCAGCAGAGCTGCAGGCTGGAGCTGGTGCTGGTGGCGGTGGGGGTGGGGGGGGTGTACGGGCGCTGTCACATCACAGAGCGGCTGTTTGCTAGACAGATCAGCGGCTGCGGTCTCGGGCCGACAGACACATCCCATCGTGCACGCCTGGCAGAGCACATCAGCTTATAACCGCTAGGAAATTCACTTTTTGCTCCCAGTAGATTAAACTCACACTTCACTTCATTTTACAACAGCTCGCTTAGCAGGAACATGGAAATAATGGGCTTCCTACTCAGCTCGCATGCAAATCAGCCCTCTTCTGTCCTCCCTCTGTGTCGCTATTTACCAAACAACCGAATATTAGAGGGATAAAAGGCTAAAAAAATCTCCTGCTGCTTGGGTTCTCGTGCGAGGAGCTGATATCTGAATAAATGTGAGGATTAAACACACTCAGAGGCAGCGAGAGCAGGCCGAGCGAGGACAGAGAGCAGCAACACTCACACATAAGCTGCAGCAGACGCACTTCTGAGGAAAACTCAGAGTTCATTCAGACTCACACAAGGAGAATCAGCTGTTAGTTTCTATGAAAAGGTGTAAAAATATTCAGGGTTCAGAGCAGAAACTCCACATCAGAACTCTGAGCTGCTCCACAGCATCGTCAGGCCTGCAGAGAAAACTACTGCTGGCCGATGTTTGCTCTCATGGTGACGTTTCATTTATTTCTCATCATAACCTGATGAATCTGAACATTTTCCTCCACAGCTGATGTTTTTCCTTTTCCAGGAACAACTTCTACATCATCTAAGGCCGTCTCTGGTCACTCTACAGCCCAATTTGTGCTTTTTTTCCCAGTTATGTGGCTTTACAGTCTCACGATCAACCAAACGCTGTTCAAACCAACTAAATGCTAATGCAAATGAAAATATGAGACTTTCTCTGAGTAATTTTCCACTTTTGTTTAGTCATGTGATGTCAGAGATGTTATCTGAGATTTAAGCTGTAAATGGCTACCATAACCCGCTCAAATGTGATTAAACGAAACATTACGTCAACAACAGTGGTTGTTTTTCTCCTCCAGGAATAACCACCTCTTCTCCTTACAGTCACTAGAAACGTCTGACTTTTTCTATCTCTCTGCTTTCAGCAAACAGTTAGAAGTTGTTGCTGAACAGGCTTCCACGAGGCAGAGATGCTGTGATACTGGTCATCACTCCGTGAGTAAAACCAACCACGACAAGCCAAACACCTTTAAAAGTGCAGCCATGTGGCATCAAGACTGAAGCCATGAAGAAGAACGGAAACTATAAATCACAAAAACGCAGAAATTTTTATCTGAACAAACTAAAAAGTCTGACAGGAACAACCATGATGATGAAGAGGAGACTCACACCTTCGTCATCGTCTCCACCAACAAACTTCCTGCTTCCATCGTTTCCTGAGTGACACTTTCTAAAACACCCGCTTCCTGTTTCCTCACATGGATGGAGGAAGCAGAGCTCACTCCTTCATCATCATCATGATCATCATCATTATCATCATCATTATCATCATCATCATCATCATCATCATCATCACTCCCCACGGTGGAGGAAGCAGGTCAACATATTATCAACGCAGAAACAAAAAACATGAAACTTCATGACTCTTTGTCCCTGTGTGTGAGAGGACGGTACACTCAGCCAAAGAAGAGGAAGAGGAGGAGGAAGAGTTAGGGAAACTCCGGCTGCATCCTTGGTTCTGTGGTGAAACAAGCAGCTGACAGCAGAAAAACAGAACAGCAAACTGTAAAACTGCTGTGGATGAGTGAGTCCCTCCCCGCAGACCTGCAGAGCCAGAGCTCCGCCGGCAGCATCGTACCTTTGCGCTCCGAGCGTTTCTTCCTCCTCCTCCTGAAGCGGCGGCGGACCAGGCAGCAGCATCCAGCTGTGGCAGCAGGAGCATCCAGAGGCAGCAGCATGTTTCAGAGGATGAGATCCGCCTCTCAGCCCCAGCTCAGGGCACGCGGGACTGAGCC
>JAVQJG010212829.1:0-10295 GCA_036024015.1 Craterocephalus amniculus
CTTGCCGAGTCGATGGACGCGGGTCGACGCGGGTCGCTGAGCCTTTCACATCGCCACCAAAAGCCGATTGTACGCGGGTTTAAACGGGTTTTTTGACCAGTGTGAAAGGGGTATAATAAGCGCAGTGAAACCAAGATCTTGTCTGTTTAGGGTTATTCTTGTCTGTTGGCATGCTTTCACATACAGATAGATGTTCAGCTATGCGAATTTGCATTTTCTTTATTTGAAAATGTAAATGTTCTGTAACTTAAAAAAAGAAAAAAAAACTTGAACTTGCAAGCTTGACTGTTTTGCTGCGCGGAGTTTGTTGTTCTGAATGTTGTGTTGCAAGGCGAGTCATTTTTCTTCCTGTTGTACAGTATGTCTCGTGGTGTCTTGGGGCTTCAGAGTAACACTGGCTCCAGTTTTATCGGTCGTGCACCACTGAAGCAAATAGTTGCCATTCTTTGTGACTTTCTCTCTGAGCTTAAGGTTCTCTTCCCTCTCTCTCTCATGCAGCATCATTCTGCGGGGAAAACATGTATGATAGATAGGTGAATATGTAAAACCTGAGGGTAGAGGTTACTGGCGAGTGCAAAGGTCAGGGAGGTCAGAAGAGACCAAGGAGAATCAGAAGATGCTGCTGTCTTGTCCCTCTCAGTGGTAGGAGATTTGAATGCTTTTGTGCGATACGAATTGAGTGGATGAATAGGTTTTAATCCCCAGCCCATACAAATTCAAAGCCGGAGCGTTTTGCTTATACTTCCAGAAGTGTCAACACATTTGAACAACAGAATGTTTCTAAAATTAAATTCTACTTCAGAAACGTTTTGAAGCTTATGACACATTAGCACTCAGAAATCCAGTAGTGGTGCTATCTGCATGCCGCCCATACTCATTAACAAACTCTAGTCCGACATAAGCATAACCAATCAGCTTTAATGTGCCTCTTTGGTTGTTCTGATGATTTAACCCTGTGTTATCTAATATTTATCTAATGCTTCAATGTTTTTATGTCTCTTTGTAATTTTTTCCCCCGCTGTCTTTTGTTGGAACTGTCAGCAAGCAGTGGAAGACCTGCTGGAAGATGAGGATGAGGATTTTGACAAAGATGACAAGGTAATTATGTCCCATGTCTGGGATACACACATGTACATGCACGCGAACACACACCGCCTCAGGAGGGGTTGACGCTGCTTCACAGACTGGAAACACAAACAGACTAACAAAATGACTCCATCTTTCCCTCCCATCTCCTCCCCTGTTCAGTTTTTCTCTCACCGCCTGAGGCACAAACACATGTTCACAGATTGTACAACCTTTTAACCTTTTTAAAAGTTTTCTCTGTAGGTATATACATAGCACATTCCTCACCTTTACACCTTCCAGTTTGTTTTATTCTGCTCTTTTAATGCAGTTGGTGCACTATCCTGCTATTTCCTTTCATGTAGTACTGCTGTGTTGGATTTGCATTACTAACATTGTGCTTCACGCCTCTCTTCCTGGGAACATGTACCCATATAAAGTGCTTAGTAAGCTATTTAGGTCCATTCACTGCTTCTTTATGTCCCAGTAAAACAGCATCTGGGCTTGTCCAGACACTATCAGATAACAACAGGTGGCTGCTTTACTGCCTCCTCTCGTTTACACTGTAGGAACAGCTACTGAAACAAATGCCACTGGATAGGGCACAGTACATTGTCAATGCTGCACTTGGGAGCAATGATTTAAATTATGTAGCTCTTTACTCACTCTGTTGAGTTTTTTTGTGTAGCGCTGTTTAAATAAAAGTAATTTTATAGTATCTAGTTGTTGGACGTGTCTCAAATAGTGCGAAAAGAGGACAATGTTACATCTTTAGACAATGTTTAAGTCCTTTGCAAAGGAGACCTTGGACTCACATGACTTGAACTAATAGTTGACACAGTATAGTGATGTAAAGGTTAGTAGAGTGGCAGGCAGTCTTTCTGGAGGAAAACTCTGGATTCTGAACATACTTTGAGCAGCAATCCTACCACAAGTATTTGCACTATAGGTGGAGGCCTGCATGAAAAGGGTTAAAAAACACATTTAAAGTGCAGATGGTCACATTGTCATTCCACAAGTAATTCAGCCAGTCAAGCAATCAGTCAGCCGAGCAGCTAGTTTGGCGATGAACACACAAAGATATGCAAGCATTACATCCTCTCCCACAGCGATGCAGGAGCAAAGTTTCATGGCTGTGAAGTTCCAAAGCTGTAATGTACAGGGAGCGGGGGCAGTGGTGGTGGGGGCACTGACTGAAGATATTCACCAAGCAACCTTGAACCCTTTTTTTTCCTTTACCCCTTCCTTATGTCTGTCCTTCATTGCTTTCCTACCTCCTCTCAGGAGAAAAAAAATAAAATAAAAATACAGGCATTTGAAAAGCTGCAGATTATATGAAATACATTTTAGACTTTCATATTGAAATGAGGTGCAGAGGCAGCTTGTGTGGCCTCAGTCAGATTTGGAGCCAAACTGATTATTCCAAATAAGAAGGCCTTGCTCTCTGTTCACACAGGGCTGGGATGCTGGATAGCACAGCTGCCACAAAGACTACAATTTACCAACTCTGGCTTCATACATTTTGATCTATCGCTCCCCTCAACTGTTAGCATTTCATTTAAGCTGTAGGGAGGTTGAAAGGGGGGCATTTTTCTTTTTTCTGCGCCTATATCTCTCTCCCCTCCCACTCTCCTTCTACCCTTTCCTCAATCGTTCCCTTCCCTGACTTTTTTTTTTGCTATCTTTCTGTTAAATACTGGCTCTCTTCCTTCTGCTCTCTCTCCAACATGGTTAAGTGCAGAACAAATGGAGTTTCAAGGCTGAGCAAATTTGTCTTTTACATTGGATATGAGGTATTTTTCATTGGATGTGAGCTTCGGCATTAGATAGTATGAGTAAGTATGAGGGACGGGTCAAAGGAGGCCTCTTTTATGGCACAGGCCTATAGGGGAGAGTGGGAAGAGAAGGGAGAGAGCAGAGCGGAAAAAAAGATTAATAAATGTGCCAAGGCCTCATTTTAATTGAACTTGAAGCATATGTTGCAAGTACGTACAATCCGTCCCAGATGTTTACTCCGGCCATGTGCATAGCTCTTCCCAGTGCACCACAAGGCAGCTATTAGCTGGATAACCTTTGCTCCAGAGGCTAAATGGGGTATTACATGGCCAAAAAATACAGCACCTGTTTTTCATTGCAGAGAGGACCCCTTGCAGGCTTTCTGCCTTGGTTTACCACATGTGTTTTGACTTAACAGATTGTTGGCCAGACGTGAAAAGTGTCTTTCTCGTGAGCAAGCGCTGATATTAGTCACTTAATCTCAATCAAAGTCCAGCATCTAGACTAATTGATGGGGACAGCTGAGTTGTTAAAGTCAAACAGGCGGGCATAAGAAGGGTGAAAGAAAGGTAAACACAAACAATTTTTTTCTCCTGTCTAACTTCCAACTGTATATTATCCTGTGTGATGATCAAGTCATGGGCTATTGACTGATTCATATTATTTAAACACACTGGGTTTACAGTTGATGCCAAAATTTAGATTCTACCATTCCGCTTTAAAGGCCATTGACATGGTGGAGTAAAAAGTCTTTACTGCATCCCACCAGACCATGGTAGAAGTGGACCTTACGTATCCAAATACATCATCTTATTTAGCATGCTAATCTTTCTTCTGTCCATCATTCATTAAACACACATCTAAACTTAAAAAAAGTTGCATACATTATACATATAATGACTTTTACAGGCAAACTTTTGGATTGCAGCTGACTGAAAATCTCAACTTCAACTTTTGTCCTCCAAACATGTTGATGAAATGAGGGCAGCCACTGAATATCCCTAAGACCAATGTTTGGTTTGCCTATTCTTGGATACTTTAGATGATTGTATAGTTGTGAACTTGCATTATTAGGTATGTCTAGATATAAACAGTTCATTCTGTGTTTACAACAGTTCTTAGTTTTATGTGATTCTATAATAATTAGCATTTCCTGTCCTAGCAGCATGATCTGCATAAGAATAGCCATGTAACATTTTAACCCAATGGCCTAACATTTCAAATCAACCAAACAGTTAGGGTAAAATAAAATGTACAGACTGGGTGTCACCCTCTTATACATTGCAAAATTCCTTACTGTTACCATGCAACATGATTTATTGTGTAATAATGATGCCTTTTTGTGAGAAACAAGCTGTTCATAGAAATTACCAGGGCTGAAATGCTATTTATACACTATGGCTATAACTGTATACACAATCTTAAAATTTTGATGTACTAGTTGCAACATGACTGTATTAGAATAAGTACGAAAATAATAATAAACATTACCATGCAAATAAGATTAAATAGTGAATAAAAGACTTAAATTAATATTAAAAATGTGTCTCTGTACATCTTATGTAAACATCAAAGTAACAGTATTTTCTGTAAGATACAGTAAATTAGTTTGTCCCTTTTTTATATGAAGTTCATCCCTTCAGAGCCGCCATCATCTCATTTTCATGAGAACAGGTATTTAAAGCAAATGTTTTCTGTATCTAAGTTGATGTCAATCAGTAGACCCCGGATCTGATATGTGAGAATTAAACGTGTTGATTTTTAAATCCATCTAATTGATTTTGCCATGATTCACACAGATGCGACGCTTTAGCGCTCAGCATGATGCTTTGAATTGTGCCAATAATCGGTCACATAATTAGCCAGACTTGATTTGATTGCTTGGCACCTCCATTGTCATTTGAAAAGTTGAACTTTCCACTGCAAACTCTGCTAGCATAAGCAACGCAACAAACTAACAATTAGATTAAGCAATGCAAGATGTCGCCACATTCGAAGAGAATTAGAAACAAGAACGCTGACTCCTGATAGATATACATTTGAATCTGACCATACAACTGCAATTTCCTGCTATTATTAGTAAAAATCTGACTTCATGCCTCCTTTTTCATCCATCACCGTCAATACCAAGCTTTTCCTCTAAATCTGTCTTGTTTAAGAAACCTGTGTTCCGCTGTAACATTATAGGCTTTTTCTGCATCTTGAAATGCAGCTTGAGACTCGAGGAGAGTGAGATAGCAAAAGCATGTTACTCATTCTTAGATTTACAGGCTGCTGGCTGCAGGGATTTTAGTGTGTAATCTAGCTCATGATGCTTTCTCTCACCTGTGGGCTCGCTGTCCAGAGCTGGCAAGACACAATCACCTTTAGGCCGTGGGTGTGTATTTCTGTGTTTAAACATGTTTGTGTGTTTGCGTGAGTTTCTCACATGCATGTGTTTGCAGTTCAGCTGCCTCCCAGAGGGGAGCTTACTGGAAAAATGGGGAGAGAGAGAGTGAATGAGAGAGAGACAGATTGAAGGAGTGTGGAGATTACCCTCACATGGTTGACTGGTCACTGAAGCGCTTGTGCTCCGCTCAGCTAGGCTCCACTAGCCTCAGGAGGACCTGACACAGATAAGATACACACTGCAATCATGTCCTGCTCAGGGGCTTACTGCTTGGTGCAACCCCCTCTCTTTTTCCCAACGTGTCTATCTATCAAAATCTAGCTCACACATACATGTACAGACAAAAAAATCTTTTCCCTCTCCCATTTCTTAATCATTTTCTCCTCATAGTAAATATGGGGCAGATATTATTCCTGAGCTTGAACAATTTGATCTAAAAATTATGAGGCTTTTGGTCTTCTTTTTACTCGTTGCCTCTTTTTATGGACCCAGTTCTTCAAGACATTCAGTTTTCAGGTCAAACAGAAAACTACTGGCTATTATTCAGGGTTATTTTTTACCTTGCCTTCTCAGGCAGATGCTTATTCAGAAATGGAATTTATACTGCTTTTATGCAATACACACACATCTTACAGGACACAGATATTAGTTTTATATTCTAAAGTTGGGCTGACAAAAATAGTTAAATCTAAGATCTACATGAGATGTTATTTGGTAAAAGGGGGAAGTCTATAAAAATGACTCATTGATTGCGCTTACGCACGAGTCCAGGCCATCTTAGTTAGCGAAAGCGGCTAATTTTTAGCTTTGGTGTGACGTTCTTTCTTTGCCAATGGGGTTAACTTCCGTAATTTCCGGATTCCAATCAGCCAGTAGCAGCGTACCCCTAGGTAATCTAGAAGTTATGGAAGCTAACCCCATTAGCAGACAAAGAGCGTCAAGCCAGAGCTAAAAATTAGCTGCTTTCGCTAACTAAAATGGCCTGATTTAATATCAGGTATAGCTCATTTAAGTGACACAAAATATTACATAAACAACAAAAAGTAAGAGATACTGACTGATTCCGTAATGAATCTATTTGTTTAATATCAGTTTAATAACATAAGCTATTACAAACAAGCTATAACTGTAAGGTGTAAACTAGCCTTATCGCTTCAGTTAAGGCTATTGAAAATATAAAGCACTACTGTACTGCAATAGCTGGAGAAACATTTTCACAATTAGATTATTGTAAATTACCAAAACACCTTTTTCAGCTATACCACTAAAATTCTGTTTCTGTCAGTGTGTAAAATGGACAATGTTACTGAAGCGAAATATTTTCGGTTAATGGATTGCTTGTTTTCAACATCCAACCCAAGCTGGTCTATGCCAGTCTAATATGCAAATCTGCTCTCCTTGAAAAAGGAGGCAAGTAAATAAATAAACATTTGACATTTCATTGATTTTGTTTCATTTTTTGTACATGTTTGTATGCTGCTTCATTAAGTTCAAATGCACATTTTACAAACTGCTACACACTATTGCACACTGGTCTGTTGAGTATCAGATCTTGTGACATCTCCAAGGAAAATTATGTTACTGAGAACTCCAGCTGTTTGAATGATGCCAGAGGAAGCTCCAGTCTTGTTAATAGATATAGACACCCTTTTTGAGTATTTAAAAACAAGAGCTTGGGCCCTGGTTTACCTTGAACTCCATTTCAATGAGTCCACTATGCATAGAAGACACTTTCTTCACCTCTCCAACTACATAATTATCTTCCAAAATCACTGAATCTATTTATATGTAATATTATTAATACGGAGAAAAGCCTTACACACTTTGCTGCTTCCCTAAAGGCACTACTTTTGCACACCCAGTAGTAAATGAGTGTATTAATCAACAAACATATAACTACTAGAAAAAGGCTAGTATTAGCTTCCTGATCTGGCTCCTACAGGTCCTACTGTCAGTTTTAGCTCTTGATTTGAGCTCAAATTATCTTTCTTTTCCTGCTATTCTCTGCCCATCCACTATTTCACTCTTTCATATTTATTTATTTTGTACCATTAAGACAGTTTTATACTTCATATAAAGTTAAAGAAAGTGCACTTTTGTCTTATGAATGTGGTTAAATACAAATTTTTTAAAACTCATCTCAAGGAGCTGTGGAGCACCTTTCAAAGTGCTAGCTCTGCCCTCTCAGTCCCAGTCACTGCACTGCGCTGTCTGCTCAGATAGGGACACAACATAATGTAATTGGACCAAAGAGAACATTGGGAATTATATCAATGCAACGAAAACAAGCATGACTGATGTATTGTTCCAGGGAGGCTATTGAGCTTGTGATGCATGGGGTTGTCCTCAGGTATCGGGGGGTTTCAGCTGGTGAGGAGAATAGGAGAGACTGGAAGAGAAAAAAAAAAAAAAACAAAGTTTGAATGTCTGTGTTCTTTTCTGCGTGCTGCCTGTGAGGGATGAAAAGCGTCACGCTGTAAAAGATGCTTTTGACTTTTCCGCTTCATTTTTCTTCCCCATCTCACTGTCTCTTTTTCTGCTGTTCAGCAGAGACGCTGGTAGAAGCTGCATTTTAATCATGTTTGGCTAATAGAGGGAGGAATGAAAACAAAAAAGGAGGGTGAAAGAAGCATGGAGGGGTATTGTCTCTCTATGCAAAACACACACCATTGTTTGTTTTTCCTCTTTATCACACACATACATCAGGTGGATCATCTCTCCCCATCTCTATTCCCCCCAGATACTTATCTCTAGCTCTTTGTCTGTTGCTTTCTGTCATGGCTCTCTCTTTCTCTGCTTCTTTAACACTCTCTCATCACCTTTTCTTTTACCTTTTCTTTGTTATGTAAATGAAATTGTGTTGATCCCCGCACTTGGTCTTCATAAAAGTTTTTGGTTACAGTGCACTCACCGTGGTCTTTATTGAGATTAGCCGCACAGATACTCCTTTGGTTGAGGTTCTGCAAGAAATAAACACAAAAAAACACTTTATTTAATGAAATATAAGCTTTGTATATTAGCAGAGTGGTTCTTTTTTTTCTTAACAGTCAGATGCACATTAAAGTCTAAATAAAGGTGAGAACTTAAGAAAAGGCCATCTTTACAAAGCTAAAACTGTTCCCAGTATTCTGCTTATTGTTATCTTTTTGTGTGGATTTGGTAAGAAGGATGTGTTAGACCCAAGATCCACCATGTCTAACCCTCTCACTGTAATTTCTGTGGCTGGTAAAGAGAAAATCTCACTGTAATCTATCCACAAGGACCCTAAACCAGACCCCTGGGAGGAGAGCTGTGATAAAAACCATATCCTCGAGGATATGTTGGCTTCCTGGCACTTTGAGTGGATACGAGCGATGGTGGTAAGTGGACCTATGTGTGGCTCTGGCACGGACTTCTGCTGGTGTGTGTCGCTGTCTCCCGGTTTGCTGTTTAGGTCATCATCTGTCCAGCGGCTTCCGTCTGCCGTCCTGTCAGGTTTTGTTACCAGTAACTGTTCCCTGTCCACGTCTTAGTTAATACCCACACACTGCACGTCTGGCCTCCAACCCAACTCACTGCAAGGGCCATGCCTGTGCCTGCTCTTAAAGGTGACGGGGTAGCTGAGTGAGCTCCAGCATGAAAAGCTGCTCCTGTTCTTTTGTGTGACATCCCTGTAGTGCACTGTAGAGCCGTTCATATGGGGCTTGCTGTGTTTTGGGTGACATGAGGAGTCAATAAATAGATTTCTTCTTTCAATAAGAGCAGTAAAAGATGAGTATTTTCCCGCTGAGTGGTTTAGCAAACTTTCTCTTTAACAAACGTGTTGTGTTTGAGGCTGATGGGACTAATTACATTCCTCTCACAAATAATGATTGCTTTTGCATCTCATGAATCAAGCGTCAAACAAACTCGTTTTCAATGACTCATTTTCCTGCGTGTTTCTATGTGTGTGTGGCGGTTGGTTGGGTGACTCGAACGCGGTTGTGGCTGCTTTTTCTTTAAAATTCTTTCAGAAACAGCAAAACTAACTTATATTGTGTAAGAAAATCTCAGTGCTCATTATAGCTAATGCAACAGTGTATATTCCCCCAAGTTTTATTGCTCTGAATCAGACACACACACACACAAGTGGCTGAACCAGCTGAACTTCTCAATTGATGAACTATGCATCAAAGGCTGGCACGGTGTGCTGCTTGTGCTGTAGGTGAGGAAGACTGTGCACGCTCTCATCCACCCAAAGTAACTCTCTTCACTGAACAGGATGTTGGAGATGGCACACACTCAGCCCTCCTGGTCTCTCATTGGACAGAATGTGGAGCACAACACTTGACAGCAGCGTTGTCTGAATTTGAAAGTCAGACATGTAAGAAGGCAGCCGCCACCTTTTCTTTTAACAAGAGTCATAAATCTGTAATGAGCACAGAGAGGATGCATATTTTATTTACTTTTTTGAAGACGTGATCCCCTCACTTCTTAGCAATGCACTCTTCTATTGTTTTTTTTTCCTTTCCAAAACAAATTTTAAGACAGTCGATTTTACATCTGTCCCTATTGCTTGTGTGTATCTAAACATGCATACATAATTAAAGTCTACCAAAGTTAGTCAGTTTCAGAGACCTAGGTGATGAATCAGGTGTAATTTAAGCCCATAAACAGTAAGATAATAATGTCATGAAATATATAAAGAGTATCTAACTTTTGCAACTTTTTTAGAGGTATAAAAGATTCGATATACTTTCGTTTTGGGATGGTCAAACCATTGCATACGTGCAGACAATCCGGACCAGAGAGACGTACAGACTGAAAGACCAGGGGGGAGATGGGGTGGAGCAGCTAAAACCAGGCCAGCGGCAGACAAGAGTAATGTTGTCCCATTCATCACCCTCTGCCGCACATGATCCTAGGAAGGACGGGGGAAGGAGAGTGCAGGAACAGGGGAACAGAGGTGAGGCGGGGCGGGTTGGGGTCAGGTGGCGTGCAGCAGGAGGTGTGGAAGGGCTGATCAAGAGTTCAAGTTGTATTGTAGTCATTTATGCTTGTACGCTTACGTGTGTGTGTGTGTGTGTGTGCGTGTGTGTGTGTGTGT
>JAVQJG010212843.1:0-26725 GCA_036024015.1 Craterocephalus amniculus
ACAGACGCAGTTCCATGTTTGCGGCTTTGATAGATAAGCTTGGGCCGATTTTAGCGGAGCAAAGCCGTCTGCGCCTGTTTTAGTACACGCAAAGCGTTAATAAATCGAGGCCTTAGTCTCTTATATTCACTAATTTCAGGGGTCAGAATAGAGTGTTTGATGCATGTCGGCGCTCCGATGGGGCGGCCCTCTTCAGAAACCAGACAGCTTTGCAGGAGCGGATCCGTCTCTATAAACAAAGAGGGATCTGCATTGTGCTATTTTTTCCTCTATTGATCCAAAGTTTGTCATGGCTGAAAAAAACAACAAAAAGAACATTTAGAATGTAGAAACTAAGAAGTAAAGCATTTAATGGTGTCGCTGTGAATCTGGAATCCTGGACACGCTTAAATCGGAGGATGTGATAAACAAATTGCCTGTTCTTTTAAAGCTTTCTTACATTTAGTTTCTATGCATCCTTTATCTTGCTGAAGGATAAAATGACGGATAAGTCCTACAAAAAGGGACTTGTGCATGGAAGCAAGCTGCACCCATGTTTTGTTTGTTCAAATTGTGAGTACTTCCATCGGGGTACCAGAAACCAGTCAACAATGGAAGCTCATAAAGCATGACATTAACAGCTAATGGTGATTCTTCATAACATTGCTATAGGCTCATGGGATTTTTTTATTTATCATTTGTGCAATTCAAACAAAAAAGTATAAACACCGGCTCAGGTTTTCTTATATATTAACATGTTGATACCAAATAAAAGGCACCTATTACACATAGCTTATTTTTTACGTTTCACATCAGCACCGGTACAGTTTCAGATTTTTGTTCTCCTTCTGTCATCCTGCAGAAATGGTATAAATTTAGAGAATTTCAGACTGGTCCGGTTCAAAGTTTGATTCCCTTCAATCCTTTCTTTCCATCACAAGACGCCAGCTTCCAAAAATCTCTTTTCAGTTTTCTGATTGCATTTTGTATTCCTGCACAAACCAACCTTGGTTTTGATTTTTCTTTGCAAGATAAGCAAAGTAGTGAACACTTGAAATTTGATCTTTCAAGTGTTGAAACACATTCACATGCCTCAGAGTTTATAAGCCATCCGACTTGAAAAGAAAGAGGAAATGTTAAATCAGTAAAAAAGATCACAGGATGAAGCATCCAGCATGAGTGTTTTCCTGTTTTAAGTCTTTGATTTGTGAAGACAAAGTCATGTTTGATGTTCCAGCCACACGGGGTCCTTTACTGCTCGACTACAAAAGTTTCTTTTATGCCTGTTCATAAATGTAAAAAACTGATGGAGGTTTTAAGGGGCATATACATATATAAAAATATGTAATTATTCTGAGATGACAATACCAGGGTGCATGGAGCTCAGATTGTGAAAGATTGGTTTAGGATGCATGAGGCATCATTTTCAAACATGGGTTGGCCACTAGAGTCCAGACCTGAACACCAGTGAGAATCTTCCGATTCTCCCATCATCAATATCAATATAAGATCCTGGTGAAAAAAGTATTCAAGTCTAGATGTAAATAAATCTCATGACATTGCAGAAGCTTCTAGAAGCAAAGCCACAGAGAACCCTGCAGGAATCAAAGCTGAAGCAGTTCCAACATAATGTGAGTGTGATGTTTCTTGGCCAGGCAGTGTAATTTCGTAATAGCCGTGTTCCTGTCTGCCACTGCAGACCAGCCTTTCCTTTTCACCCACAGACTTTCCGGGCTTTGAAGATCAGGTGATAGTTTTACTTTTCCTCCCACTTCTATTCATCTGCTCTTTATACCCTTTTCTTCATTCTTCTCAATTTTAAAATCACCCTCTTTGCTCTCTTGTACTCTATTCCTCTCAAATGTTCAGTCCAATTTCCTCATCTATATATCTCTCTTTTGCTGCTTCATATTGAGAAGTGGAGACAAATTGAAAGGTCTCCCTTCCTTTGTCCAGTTTTTTCTTTGCCCATTTCAGACCGTGGGTAGCATAAAAGACAATGACATTTTGGAAAAATACCACAGTGTCTTTGTGTCTGAACTGTATCGGGTTCTTTGACCTCTTCAATGCCCAAGCAGCATTTGAGACTTCATTCTTTTCCTCACTTATATAAATAGTTTTTTTTTTTTCTGGAGTTGTAAATGATTGTTTTTATTTTATCTGTGTGTGAAAGAGCGTTTTTGGGGAGGATTTAAAGAATAAGAAAGGTTTTCTCAAGTGAATCTCCAAGGATCAGATAGTATAATATTGCTTTAGAAACCATTATAACAAAATAATGATCTTTTAGACTCTGGCTGTAGTTCAGAAGCTTCATAAGTTGGTTTCATCTTCCTCCTGTTGAGTGCCCAGCATAATCACAAGGTGAGGAGGCTCAAGCCAAAGTGCAACTAGAGGCTGTGCACCTTAATGGATGTCATTTATCCCTGCCATATTGGGTGGCGATTGAACAACTTCATTGGACAGATGAGGAAGGGCCATTTTAGCTGCATTTAAAGCAATATCATTTAATCCTCTCCCAGTCATAAATCACAGAGGGAAAGAGGTAGAAAATTAGAGGAGGGACAGAATGTGCAAAAAAAACTAAAATCCAACACTGGCAACTCTCTGAATTTAATTAAAACTGAATTCTTTTCTAAACTCTCTTTATTCCTTTATGTTAATTAGTTGTTCATGTCAAGAGCTTGGGCCTGATTTATGCTAAGAGAAATATGTTAACACATTTTGCTGATCATAGTTACTCCCTGTGCCTCGAACAAAATGTTTCAAGGAGTTCATATAGAATACTTTGATTTACCCTAAAGTGGGACTCATATTTTGCTACTATGCGAGACCATATAGCCATAAAAACAGCACAATCAAATAAGAATAATTAAATATTTTTTATATTTGCTTTTAAATCCTCCCTTTCCACATGTGAATCATTCATTTATGGTTATAAAGAGTTGAACTGCAATCCTTTGCTCTGAAATCGTTAGTAGCTCCACACATCCCTTCTTAATCCCTGTTCTGTGCTGCATCTTTACAGTCAATGAGAGCCGCTCGTATTGGTGCGGTCTCTTTAAATCAGAATGAGAAATTTCAGAGCATTCTACTCGGTTCATATCCATCCCCTTTGGCCATCTTTGTAGCTTCCTAGCAGCTAACGATCGGCAGAGAACATTTTTCAAAAATGTCAACAACGGAAAACTGATGCATGATAAATAAAAGAAACAACGGCTCCACAGCGGAGACAGTCACAACATGAATGAAAACGTAAGTTATGTTTCCCTCTCTCCCCCTCTGATCCTCCCTCTCTGATGAGATCCTCATTCACTTCCATGTATTTTTCTATCATCCGATGTAGCCACTATCAGCTGTTGTCTTTTCCTCCAAAGTTGCCCACTTTGCGTCAAGAATATCCCTGAATGCAGTTGGACCATGTGTGCCGCTCAACAAAATCAGCAAAAACAAAGCCAAATAATTTTAGAATATTTTATATCCTCAGGGAGGCAGCTAACAGCTAGCACATCAAGCTAACAGGAACAGAGGCCGTGCTTATGCTAAAAACAACCACCAGAACGTCATTCCAACAAAAAAAAAAAACAAAGCACTATTTCATTTAAGCTAAGCTGCTCTTTTAGGAAAACCTCAAAGTGCATTGCACAAACAAGGAGGCTTTTCCCCACTGATGCAGGTACATTTCCAAAAAAATAAATCAATACCCAGAAAAGGGAGTGAAAAAGTGAAAAAATTACATATTTCTGCACTCCTGAACCCTCAAACAACACAAAAACGTGTATTTAAGGGCTTAAAAGAGTGTATTTTGCATCACATGTCCCCTTTAAATGCTGTGAAAGAGAGTAATAAGCCAAAGAACCATGATTAAAATTGTTGAAAAATATTAGACACCATAGAAATTAAAATATCTAACAGCTGCAGCCACTCTGCGGAGCACTGAGGCATCACTAAAAGAGCCTCTAAGTCCCTTGAAAGCATTGTTCATGATGACCTTCAGAGTGCAGAACTGTTTCATGGTTTCAGATTAAACGTCAAATACATCAGTGGCTATGTTTTTTCTGTTTCTAAGTGCATATTTGAATGATTTCTGATTTGGTGTGTATAACAGATGCTCAGACCATAATCATGCTGCAGCTTCCACCAGCCATGGACAATAGAGCTTTTAGCAGAAATCTGATGTGCACAGTTTCTGTATATACAGTCATAAATTCACTTCTTTAGTGGAATTGAGATATTTTCACTATTAATGTCATCACTCAAAGTCAGACACTTATTGAAAATAACTTATGAAATATGCATATATATTCTTAAAAAAACAAAATTGTAGACTTCAAACTGGATTCCAGTGACAGATTACAAGTAAGATAACTTAATCTTCACCTCAGCTGATGCCAACATTTCATGTTAGAGCATATAAATCATCAGATTACATGCCAGTTCTATCAGGCATCCTTAGTTTTTTGATTTGTCATTTAATATCAACAAATTCAAGCTCCACCAGTTTTTCTGACTTTTTTCTGTCTTGCTTAAAATAAAATCTTTCACCACTTTTAGCCTGTAAACTCAAAACAAGATGTAAACATTGTGCTTGCATTGTCACAGGTAGCATTAACACACACAATTATGAACAATGAGCTAAAAACTGTACCTACAAACAGCCTGGCAGGATCAGCAGTTAGCCTCTAATCCCTTGCTGTTGTTTTTCTCACTTCTCAATGCTTTGCAGATAATGGGATCCACATGCAATATGTTTTCTTGGCACAGAAGGTCAGAAACATGCACACATGCACACTGTTACCCCTTCAGATCAATATCCTCCTTCCCTGTGTGGTCAGCTCATGGTTTTGAAGCTAGCATATACTAGAAATGTGATAAATGCAGGCAGATAATCACAGGCTGTTTGACTGGGGTAGAAGTCGTACATTTTATGCTACTGACAGGCATAAAGTGTTGTATATATGAATGCAGCCACTATTTTACAGTAAGAGGGAAGTAATGAATTTACCTCCTCCATCAGCATCATTGAAGGCCAGCTGAAGAGTTTGCCACAACCAAATGGACACACCTCACTAAAACTAATGACCTGTTATTTTTGTACGAGGAAATTTATTTATTTTTTGGTCGGGGGGGGGGGGGGGGAGGGGGGTTGTGAAAAACATTAAAGACGAAACATTTACCCAAGAGAAATATGCCCAAGAGGGATCAATGTAAGGGAGGGAAGAAGTCTTTGGTAAATAAATTGCATTTCTTGTGGGCAAACATGAAAAAGCATGAAACATGGTCTGTTTTGATGTTTTGATGACCATTTCTTATTCACAGCTTTTCTGGCTCCATGTTTATTCTTTCAACATGTCTTCAAAAGCAGATGCTGATAACTCATTGGTGCGTTTTACTTGTTCTACCGGGAGGAAAAATTTCGAGCTTTAAATTGAATTCTCACTTTTTATTTTCAGTGGCAGTGTGCTGTCAGGGCTTTCCACAGACATCAAGTCATCATTTTCTGAGCACAAAATGTGTTTATTGATTCAAAACACAGACATCAGTTGTGGAGTGATAGCCGTTCAGCGCAAACTGATAAGTAGACTTATTGCAGTCGGGAATGTGAGGTTTTTCTCTTTCAGCTGGACGAACATGTGTGGTGGGGTTGTTATGAGCGTGTAGGGAGACTGCTGTTGTGTGTTGGCAGGGGTTTCTTTGGCTCATGATTACCAACACACCAACCACTGTTGATTGAACAAACATTTGACTGAAGTCATTTGCATGAAACAGAAAGTAATGCTGCAACATTTTGGAGTACCAAGTCTGTTTTACGGCTTTCTCATCTGTTTCTCCTGCCCTCATTAATCTTTCACTAAAAGGACAAAAAACTAATAAATTGAGAACCAGGCGCACTCGTGGCTTCTTTAATGGAATTTAGAAATGCTAATTAAAACGCTTTTCTTGGACTGCTGCAAACGTCACGCAGACACCCTGCAAGCTGGCACCAAGAGACGTCTTGCTGGTGCTAACAGGTGACGGCACTAACCGTCTCACCGCTGTGCTGCCTGGGAGATAGAATGACATCCACATGGAGGATGGATCACACTGCTTTTTTATAGTCTAATTTTAGACACCAGGTTCAATCAGAGGGAAAATTCATTCAGCTGAAAAATATAGGTTTTGACCATTTCATTTATTATGCCATCGGCTAATCCAGTAATTGGATGTAAGATGCTTTTTGCTTTACTAAAGAGCAATAAATATCCCAACCAGCATGTCCATGTGGGCTCTATAAGGGATATATTTAGGCTGCAGATACGAGAGCCTAAATATAACCCTTATGTGGGCAAGTAGGTTTTCCCATAGTTTTCATAGTGGCCTCACCTGTGTTTGCCCATATGGTCTTCACATATAAGGCCCATGTAACTGAAACCACATGGGCCCTGAGAAATTTACCGAGGTCAAGTCCATGCCCTCTCAGTACCCTTATAGCCCATATTTAACCAGGAACCAACCTGAAACTCATATGGGCAAACACAGGTGAGACCACCATGGAAACTGTGGACAAAGCCACCTGGGTCCCTTATCTGCAGCCCAAATATACTGTGACCTTTAAGGGCCCCACATGGACATGCAGGCTGGGATTAAGCAAAGGAAAAAGGCAGATTACTTAACGCGAACACAACTGACCAGTTTAATTGAGATGCAATATCAAAAGAACAAAACCAACAATAGGTTTACATGGACATTACGGCATTTTATAATGAAAATATTTTTATACAGAAAATAAAAACAAATCAGAAAACAATGGGAATTAAACTAAGGGATGCATTTGAAGTCTTGGATATGTTAATAGTACAAAAAACAACTATCAAAGTTCTTATAAACTCGAATGTTAATGACAGCTTGAATATTTAAGTTGTTTTCAGTTTTAATTTCAGTGTATTTAAGTTGTTTACAGTACATGACACTGGAAGACTGATTTATTGTGTTCGACAAAAATGATTGTCACCTTTAAATCCTGCAATTTAACTAAAAACTGGTTTCAAGAGATAGTTGCTTTATTACTGTATCATCTATTTTACTGGACTCTTGCTGATGTAACAAGAATGTTTTTGAGTACATAATGGCTTAAAAAATAATTACATTTGCAACTGCTCTGAGATAAGTGTTTATTGAATTTACACTATAGATCATTTCAATAATCTTAGCTTGCCAATGATCTAGAACTAGTTTAGGTACTTAGAAGGAAGACTGAGTAAAAAAAGATTTTTCTGTTCTTTTTGTCAGACAAAGATTTGTCAGAAAAGACTGAAAAGCAGCTCATTCAAATATCATAATAATCACTGAGAGATTTGCTCTACCAAATGTTGGAGCAGGAAGACAAAGGGTTAACAAATTAAAATAGCATTATGTAACTTTCTGATCTTAAAACACGTGTTTCTAACTCATTCTGATGGCACAAAGTCATTCATTATGTACGTTCCTGGAGCTGTCGTTGCTTAGCAACGTCCCACTGCTGGGAAAGTGCACTTCATGACTTTTTATTATCCGGGACGCTGCTTCACTTTACAGCAGTATTCCCCTTTACAAAACCACGTAACCTGGTAGCAGCTAGACACAAGCACAGTTTTGAACACACATCATGGCTGATTTGACAAAGAAATGCATTCAGACAGAGAAAAAGGAAAGAAAAGGACAGACTGGAGTCAACATCCAGAGAAGAGATGGGATGCAAGATGGATGCTGAGTCAACCGTCATCAGAAGACCCGCACTGAGAAAAGCCGCTTAAGTTTATTATTGCAGGTTTAAAAATGTCTGTAGAGGGACTTTGGTTCTACTTCTATGTATGATGACCTACTCCAATTTGTTTCAAAATGCAATGAATACCTTCCTGACTCGGTAGACATGAAACTAGGCAAGTAAGTTCAACCTTGCCTAGTTTCCATTCACTATAGTTTATTGTATATGTCTTTTATTAGAAGGGATTGGAGTCACCTAATGAACAAAACATTTGTTGGAACCTACAGAGTCTGTTCTCTTAAAAAAAAAAAAAAAGACTCCTCTTTTGTAAGGCTTGGTAATTTTCCATGACAGTGCTGAAAGATGGCGCATCAAAATAAATGCGGCGTGGTGACACCACACCGCTGCAGAAGCCTGGGTAGCATGCTGAATCCTTGGCAGCTACCCTGAGTGGAGAATTACATGCTTGGCTGCACTGCACATACTTCAAACACACACACTTACAAAAGAGTGTTCAAGTGTGTCTGAGTATGCAGACAGAACATGGGACACCTACACTGCATCTGCTTACATGACAGAGGCTTAAAACTGAAGCTAATTCAATCACGGGCCCAAGGATCCAAGAATCCTCCCAGAGTTTTTCACAGGCAAACAGCAGGTCTACACCACTGTAATCCAGCTGAAAATGGTGGGTTTAACTAAGGAACATGCACTCAAACATAAGTGTTGCATACATGCACAAACACTGAATTTGTGCAACTGATACACTCTGTTATATCCTGCAAACCAAGCTTCATTTCCTGTCCAAAGGCTCTGTTTTCTTTGTCAGTGGTGGAAAAGAAGGGCAGATAATTGTACAGAGGAGCAAAAGGGAGGAAGGTCAGAGACAAAGAGGGGAGTGGCAGCAGCTGGTGGAAAATAAAAAGCTCTGTTGGCACTGGGTTTTGTTTGCAGGCATTACTTATGGCTGCTTCGAGCATCAAAAGGTTTCAAAACCTGCACATAAAAAGGATTTATATCTGCCATGTATGTTTGAATGTGTTATTCGGTTACGAGAGCACTAAGAAAATGTTTAATATTTGCTCTTATACAACCCTCTTGGTCAAATAACATCCATCCAAGTCTTGTATAACATCTTTTTTTTTTAAGATGTGCAAGGTCACATTTTCTTCACCTTGGAATTTGTAGATTACCCAGAGAAAACTCACTAATGCCCGGGAACATGCAAAGACCTCAGGTTCAAAGACAACAGTACTAACCCCTGCAGAACCACCATATCCCTTCTTATTGGCTTCATCCTCTTCATATGTTTCCTATTACCTGACTCAATAGCAGCAGTAGCATTACAGAATACATTCACTCTCACTTCATCAATGCAAATCACTGTTTCCATACTAAGAAAAATGAAGTAAAACTGGAGCAGTGAATGTAACCAACAGCTGCATGGTTTCTATGGATTTTAACAGGAATGTGCAGAATAAAACATTTAGAACATTCTGATGCTGACTTACAGACAACTCAGAGAAATCCTTGAAGTTCTCTGCAGCGCTTTGTCTGCGCTTTCTCTTTTCAGATTCTTTTTTATTCGATAATAAAAAAAGGAAAACTGTAATAGCTTCAACCCGGAGTCAACACTTAAATATGCTCTTGCATTGAAGCCTGGATCATAATAGCTTTTATTCCTTGTGCGTTTTTTCTATGCTAGTTCATAAAGTCATGCTGCGGAAAAGCACAGGATTAAACCAACTGGCATATCTGAAAAGCAATCCTTAAATGCACACAAACACAGCAAAACACAGAACTTGAGACTTACTAACAAAGGTACACACACATAGCTACATGCCTACCAGCCTCAGGAGAAACATTGGTATAACATTTAATGCTTTGAGAATGGACGTTTTGCTTTTGCGATCATGTTTCCCAAATAACACATTCAATTGTTCCAAGAGAAGAAAAGGAGATTAATTAATTTTGCAAACCCTTTTCATTTTCCCAACACTTTCTGCACACGTTCAAATCTGTGCAAATAAATTTGATTTTGCTCAACTCAACCATGCTTCCAGCACCCTGCTTTGGTTTTTGTTATGAACAGGGGCATATTTGAAATAGGCCACTTTCTGTTTACCTCCAGGTTCAGACATTAGCATGCAGCTTTGGAAAAGCCTGTCTAGCCTGAATTCTTATTTTCTTTTATTATGTTTTTGAACAGCTAATCACCACTGTTGTGTGAGGACGTGAGTTCGGCCACTCTGAAGAGAGCAGACTTGCAAAGCCTGGAGCCAGAGTCGAAGCAAAGGTGATATCAGGACTGTAATATGAGGCTACCTTTTGCAGAGAACTGTCTGGAAACACACACACGCACACACACACACATTGTTCATTCCTATTTCTTTTTTCATGACAGCAGCAGATGAAGGTACACGCACTGGGACAGGAGAGGGTTCACTCTGACAGAAGTTTGCAAATCTCGCATATTTAAGTATCTTGCACTCAGTGTCTCATCAATAATAAAGTGTAAAGCTGTGAATTCAAGTTAAGAGCTGGGACAGCCCTCTGAATCATTTAAAGGTAGCTCTGAGACACTGGCATTACTAATTGAAGGACACTGAGTCTATCAGCTGGACAGCGGCGAATATGGAGTGGATGTAAATGTAACATGAATCAAACTAGTTTGTACATAGTGGCTATTTTCAAACCCTGCTATTTGAGATTGAAATGCTTCTGAGCAGTGTGGCGTCAAAGCTAAAACTAAATGTACACTCTTGTGCACTAATGGTACCGAGCTTCATTTTATAATTTGTGAAAATATTCCACTTCAGAGCATCTTGAGTTTTAAATGGTGTGTGTCTTGTCCAGAGGTTTCCACTGAAGATTCCTTCAGCAAACTTATTCCCCCACCTGGCTCTATGTGGATCAAGTTTTTGATGAGTTTTCCCTTATGGGGGGGTGTGTGCAATCAAATGCATCACTGCATAAGCCAGCGTAAAACGTCCCTATAAAAGAAGGAGGGTAGCGGGCAGTGTCTAAAAGAGAGACTGGGTATGTTTGTGCAGATCGATCCTAGCTCTTTGCTCGGAGATGCCAGCCATGAAATAGCTGCTGTCCCCGTAGTATGACCTCCAGATCCCTCACTTGGACTCCGAGAGGATTACTGCATGTACGTGTAATACATAATTCTTCAGTGGTCACAATGATGTGATGTGAATGAGTGGCTACGTTGGTTTGAGTCTTCTGGTCTTGGACTTGTATTGTTAGAGAGTCTTACCTTGAATTACTTGAATAATTGTTGTCCTGCCTCAGGACTCGATCACGCTGGTTTTAATTGGAGGAGGACAGGATATTTGGACCTGGAGTTTCCAAGCTGATGCTTTGAAGTGCAATTAACTGTAACACCTCATATCTTCCTGGGTTGTCACTGTGCAGTGGTGCCCTGAAATGAGTGGCCTGCTCATTTTATTGAATCCAGAAAACAAATGAAAAATTAAAAAAACCTTCTTTTCATATCTGTTCAGTCAGTTGTTTTTACATTTAATGTATTTTATTGGCCTCAGTTTGTTATACTAAGATATCCTTGTCTTGATATGTCATAGAGAGTAATAGAGAATGGATATAGTTGGAACACACTTCTGGTTCACAGTGCGTGAGAATTTCCTCCAGTAACATCTGCAACCCATAACTATCATCCCTACTGCACATTTAATCATATCAAATATGTAAAAGCAGACAACAGGATGTGAAAAATGTAGAACTTTGTTTGCTCATTGCAGCCTTTGGATTTAGGGTTTCATTGTTTGAGACATCTTTGGTCTTTAAACTGATTTAAAGCAATAATCCAGCATAAAAAACTGACATGTAGTAGTTATGTGCCAAAAGAAAAAGCCTTAAATCAGCTTGTTGTTTTTATTTGATTTATTATTCATTTTGGGAAATGTGCAACCCTTGACAAAAAAGCAGCCTTCACTGTAAGAGGACGCTTGTTTGGATTTTTGGTTAAAAATAAATGGATAAAACACAATAGGATATGACACATTTCATTAGATGGCTGGTCTACTAAAACTCACCTTAATTTTAATAACTATTCATCCTTTCAACTGGTTAAATGACAGCTCAGTTTCTTTACAAGTAAAAACAAGACAGTTGAGCTTTGCTTTGGTTACTGTCTTTTCAATTTATACCCCAGTTTCCATTGGATGAAGATTGTTAGTGAGCTGATATCATCCCTGCAGAAAACACTCATTGCTTTGTGACAAGATGCATTAACATCCTAAACCTCAGTGCTGTCACACCCAATACAAGTTCTGGGATCATTTTCTCATCGATTCGGGTTATGACTGCGTCTTTTAAGTCCACTCACCTTGTGTTCTTGTGTTGGAGCTGGTTAGAGTTAAAGCTTGACTTTTGACTAGACACCCTTTCCAAACATGAACTTTTGTTCCTGCTGTTTTTTTTCATTTCTGGGAAATCCCAACACTGCGCTGCTGTGGCTTTTCCTCCATCTGGCTGGTAAAGTTAACGCAAGAATAATGTGCTCAATGCTCTCTTATTTGGATTCTGTTTTTAAAAAATGTGCGTTATCATTAAAAAAAGGCATATTTTTACATATTTCAAACTTTCCAGTTAAAAGTGGAAATGCACTACAATGTTGCTCTCCAGCCTACATAAAAACCAGTGCTGGTTCAAATCTGCCTACTAAGTTCTCACCTCAGTTCTCTCAGAATTTTCTTTTGTGGGTTACAGCTGAAACCATGTTTCATCTGTCTGGATGGGAAGAAATAAAGAGAAAGCAACTTTCCACTTATGCAACAGTGAAGACAGGTTTCTTAGAATCTATTTTTAAGACTTTTATATTTTTTATATAAATCAGTGTAGGGGTTTCGTTAATAATTATAATAATAATAAAATACAAATACTTTATGCAAATACTAAAAAGGTATGGACCCCCTGCTTCACCATGCACTGACACCATGCTGGTTTTATGCTTTCAAAAGTGAGATTTTCAGCTTAATAATGTATTCTGGCTTAGTCGTGTCCTTCGATAAAGCCAAAGGTAAATGAACAACATATAGTGTTACTTTTTATTTAAAATAGGGACAATGTGTCAGCCTTGTAAAGCCTTAGGAACCCTTTGTGCCCTTTGTAGGCATCAGATTGGGAACCACTATAATCAATGACTGTATAAAAATAAGTCCAGCTTCCTAACATGCATCACATCCAGGTTAGACTGGGGTCACAAAGACCACCACATTGAACTATCCACCCTGCAACAAGGATGTTTGGGATTCTTAAAGATTTGCATTATCAGCAAATTTCCTGGATGTCCGTGTCATCTTTGAGCTAATGCTAGCTTATACCTGCAGGTGCAGTTAAAATGGCTAAATGCTGAGATAGATAGATAGAAGTTAAACTTGAGCTTTCTTGCCCGCAGTCAGTTCATGTTTGCTGCAACTACTTTTGATATACATCCTGTGCTCCAAACAATGCTGCTCCTAAATATAAACAACTGTATTTGAAACTTATTTTAGTCCTATTTCCATTTTGGTTCTCCTGTAGCTGTAAAAAAAAGAATTCAGTCTCCTGCTTCCTCCATTTTGCAGACCTAGCTATTGAGAAAGGAGTGACACTCATAATTGAACATCATTTACTTTATTGACTCCCTGGCCTGTGGAGGATACGTCTAAAAATCTGTTATAGTTCCTTTTCTTTGAGGGAACAAAAGCATGTAGAGTGCTTTAGCCCAAGTTACCAATTCTTCAGAATGCCTTTGGATCCTTTGGGTAGATAATCAGCCCCTGTCGCGCACACAATGCTATGAATAAGTCATCTCTCACCAGGACACAACCTTCATGTGCAAAAGATTTAGACTTCACATTCCTGCAGAAGCACACGGTCGACCACCCAGTAGCAATACTGATGCACATTATAGTAGTGAGGTTTAATGGAATGAAAGAGGTAGTGCAGCATAAGCACTAGTGGTGGGAGTATTTTTAATGTCACCCTACAGACCCACAATCATGCACTTGCTATCAATAATCATCCCCCAGCGGAGCTGTGCAGGAAGAAGAGAACACTTTGCGTTCCCTTCTATTCACTCCTGTTCTAAATGCAGTCTTCTTGCCACTATTCTCAAGCTTTTCTTTCATTTACTGAGGTCCTGTGATGAACATTTCATTTTTCAGTCATTTTAAATGATTTATTGTTTGAGCCTCGAAGGGGCACAGCTGCGCCGTTGAAGAAGCGAGATTCTGTCCTTTATTCTCCTACGTTTTGGTAATATTTTTAATCTGGGAGCTGTCAGTATCTTTAGGATCATCAGCCCATAGTTATTCATGTCACCATAGTGTGGAAAATTACAAGCCCAGTGAATGCCCAAGTGATTCAGCCTCACAGTTTTCATTAAAATCTGCTCACAGAAAAGAATGAAGTACACAAGAGAAAGTAGGAGACAGTGAGAGGGGGGGGGGGGCAGTGAAATAGTCTTTCCATCAGCAGAAGTTCTCATAAATATTGTAATTGTGTGGTTTAAGAAAAGGGAGCGGTTGTGAGTGCCGTGATTGACTTTGAGTGAATGCTGTGTCACCTTTTGAATGAATCGAACACGAACGCTGCTGTCAAAAAGAGGAAAAAAAAAAAAAGGCCTTTGTGAATGCGGCGCAGAAGTCATCTGATTTCCAGCGCCTTCACAAACACAAGCACTTTTTCTTCCCTTTTCAGAGTAAAAACTCTGCGCCATTACTTGTCGATATCTGCTGACTCGTTCAATTTATTCCTCAGACTTAACAATATGAACTATGTTGAACCCCATGAGATAGCCGCTCATGTAATGGAAAGTGGTAATGCAGCATACCTTCAGGAAAATTAATCAAACCAGGTCAGCTTGGTTTCCAAGGAGTCCAGTTGCTCCTCCCAGGTGATCCGGTCTCCTAATGCAGCTTAAATGTGTGGATAGAGCTCTTCCCGTGTGGAGGAGCCTCGGGCACAAGCAATTGCCTGACCGCACCTATCACCCAATTTGTCCTCTTCCCCACAGGGAGATATTTCACACCAGGCTGCCATCTTATTGTCCCATTCAAGACTTGAGCTCTGGTGAGTTAGAGGCACAACTCAAGAGACTGGAAAAAAAAAAAATCTTGACTTTTAACTTTCTCACAACAATCCACATTACTCTTCCATCTCCAACTGTGAAGAAGCCGTTTAATACATTTCTTCACCATTGCCCCAAGAGGCCGAGGGGTTAATAGTTGTCTGGAGGGCAGAAAAACATCTAATAATGGAAACACTGCAGTTCACTGAGGATTTTTAGTGGCTGCGTGACATCAGGTATGCGTTTCACATTAAGAAGTATGGGAGAACATAAAATTCACAAGCACAACTTTACATAGGTCAGGATGTTTTCACAAGTTGATTAAAAACAATATTTTTTATCAGTAATGCGTTAAATTTGCTATAAGTTTGTGATTATCCCTCCTCCCCATCTCCACTCAGAACTGTTTGCCTTCCAGTTTAACTTGTAGAAAGTAAATTATCTTTTTTTCTATTAATCAACACAGAGGAAACATCTTTAAGATGATTTCTTAATCAGAAATGTGATTGGCAGAATCAACAGGAGGCTTGATTTTAATTAAAACTTAAAATCAACAGTGAAGTTAAAACCTTGCTAGAATTTAAGCTGCAGCAATGAATTATTTTGTTAATCAGGTATTCTTGGAAATAACATCAGGTTAACGAAAAAGGGAAAATAATTTCTGACTAATCAAAGAACAGTGGTAAATATCCCCCAAAAATCAAACAAAACAAAACTCTTGAAATGAGCCCACATTTGTTTTCTTTTCAGAAAATACTTTCAACAATTAAATCATTAATTTGGTTCTTATTTCAGAGTAAATGGCAGTAAAAAGTGCTTATTTCTTGGAATATTTACTGTTATGATACTGATAATGCTACAACAGTATTTGCACTCTCCCTAAGCATGTCTGCAGTGTAAACTAACATCTGTTTTTTCTTGCATTGTATCTTTACTTGCATATGTAGCTAATGAACAGCAGACATTTATGATGCCTGTCTCAGTCACATAGTCCAAGAAAAATGAAAATTATGTGCTTTATTTTCCCACTATTTCACGAAATAAAAGAGTAATATGCTATACTGTAATATATTACTTAGTTAATGAAGGACACAATAGTCGGATATCTTGGGTAAAACCTTTAAATATATAAACTTGTAAGCTGTTTTTGGTCAACTTTGCTGGCACTGGGTGGAACTTCTTTTACTTTAACAACTGTCTTAACTATTCAGAAATTTTCATTAAGGTGATGGAAAAATTATTCAACATTTCTGCTCCATATTGACATGACAGTATCATACAGTTGCTGCACATCCATAGTGATAATTTCCAGTTCCACCACATCCCAAAGGTGGAATATTGGACTGAGATGGAGGCCATAAGAGTCCAGCGAACTCAAGGTGATGTTGGAGATGATCTGAGCTTTGTGACATGGTGCATCATCCTGCTGGAAGTAGCATCAGAAGATGCTCCCCTGTGCTCAGAAAGGGATTGACATGGTCAGCCGCAGTACTCAGGCTGTGCTGGTTAAACCAGGGCATGCTGGGACTAAAGGGTTCAAAGTGTGGCAAGAAAATATCCCCACACACCATCACACCTGCAGCTGGCTGAAGCATTGATCCAAACAGATCCATGCTTTCATAATGCTGCCAGCAGATTCTGAGCCTACAGCATCTGAATGTGGAGCTGAAATGGAGACTCATCAGACCTGGCAACGTTTTCCATCTTCTGTTTTCCCGTTCTGGTGGGTCCCTGTGAACTGTAGCCTCAGTTTCCTGTTCTTAGTTGACAGGAGGTGTGGTCATCTGCTGTAGAAGGCCATCTCCTTCAAGGTTGGACATTTTGTGTTCAGAGATGCTGTTCTGCAGACCTTAGTTGGAACCATTGCTTATCTGAGTTACTGTTGCCTTTCTATCATCTCGAACCTGCCTGTTCTCCTCTGACATGACAAGTTACTGTATTTTGGTCCAGACAACTGCTGCTCATTGGATGTTTTCTCTTCTTCAGGCCTTTCTCTGTAAACCCTAGAGACGGTTGTGGGTCAAAATCCGAGTAAATACTCAGACCAAACAACCCTGCCACGTTCAAAGTCACTTAAATCCCCTTTCTTCCTTGAAGTGGTGCTCCATTTGACCTTAATCAAGGTATCTTCACCATGTCTGAGTTGCTGCGGTGTGATTGGCTGATTAACTATTTGTGTTAAGAAATTGAATCAGTGTACCTAATAAAGTGGCCAGCGGAGGGTGAATTCAGTTTTACAAGACAGCTTAGTTTATTACTTCAAGATTAGATTAAGAGCTCTCAAGAGGTTTGACAAAAAAAAGGAGAAAAAAAAATCCAGTTACACTGATGTTCATTACTGTGGTGGGTTGGAGGACTCTTTCTAGGCTGCAAATCGCCCAAGAAACTACTCATACAAAATTGATTCATAATGCCTGTTGAATCTCCTTCCTTATGCTCTTTGACATATTTGAATCCATCTTTGAATGTCTCTATTCTTAAATTACTCTCTGATATCAGGACAAGAACCGGTTAAAGTTAATTAATATTTAAAAAAAGAAAATCCCAGCCCCACATGACTTCCATATCTTACAATGGCCTCACACCAGTTTTTGTGATTTCAGCTTATTTTCCTCATATGATTTTATTCCAGAAATAACATGCATATGCAAGGACATCCTTCTGTCACATGAAATAGTGTTTTGTTGTGATGCACGCTTATTAACTCAAACATCCGTGTCAGAGGATGTCATGTGACACTGTGAGTTACATCCAAACATCCCCTTGCTTATTTCTCTGATATACACTGGACTCATAAACAAGGACACAAAGATGGAGGTCCAAACACACAAATCTTAAACACATGCTCACAAAACAGACACATGAAGCTCCCCCCACTGACAGACAACACTCCCAAGCTAAATGTTTAGGTTCAGTAAAACGAACAGACCAATGCAAGCAGAGTTTTTCGGATGTTTACATGCCTTGGATCTGCCCTTCCATTATTCAGATGTGTTTTAATATTCATCACTGTGGGCTCGGAGAAGGCTTCATTTCTGTGGTTAGTGTTTGCACCTTGCACACTGCATGACAATTAGTGCCTTACATAACTGCTAGCCAGCCACACACCCTCCCACATACGTGCACACACACGTTCCCATGCAGGCATGCAGATCCCAAATGTGCACACACAAACAGAGAAGGACATAAACATACAAACTAAAAACCCACTTCACGCCTTCGTCTGCCTCGTGGGGGCATTTCAGTGAAATTACCTCATACTCCCATGTCTTCTAGCATTGTACTTCATTTCTTTAATATCTCTTTGTGTCGGTGAACGTGTTCCCTGCCTTGAATGACCACAAGTAACTCACTACTACAACACAAAGTGTGTTTATGTTTATTAGTATAACCTCCCTTTTATTTGCCTTCACTTGCCTGGAGTCCTATAGTACCTTTCCATCCTTGATGGCGGTTGCAGTAATGCCTCAGGTGATGAGGCTGGCTTGAATTTCCAAGCACAAATAGTGAAAACAGTGTAGCTCATCACAAGTGGGAGTAAAATTAGAGCTGTATATGCAGAGGCCTCCCATCGATACATTACCCCAAATGCTTAATATGGTCTATATATATGTACGTGTGTGTGCAATTATTATAGGACTGAGTGTTTTCCTTGCACCTGACCACTGGCTTGTGTCCCATCTCAATCAGCCTACCTTGATGAAGAGCGAGAATCTCTGCTTGATGACCTGAGACAGGGAGACAGGGGTGGGTTACTGATGGGTAAAGAGGCAGGTAATGAAAACGGAGCAAACGGACGCAAGAACAAGCGAAAGCACTGAGACACGTTCACAACTGTGGAGTCAGACGGCATGTCAGAGGAAAAATAATAAGAAATGTTATAAAGGGAAATCTCTTCGGTTCCCTTGGTGATGTGAGTCATGTTAATTGGTTGGATTTGCTGCTTTGTTCGCAATGATTAGTCTCACCATGAGACCATGATGTGTTTGATGAAAGCAGGAGGCAGAAGTTCCGAAAGAAGATTGTTTCCTGTTTTCTTTTTATTCACGTTTCCCACCTATGGCTCCGCATGAACCATGTGTATGTCGCTAGTTATAATACCCTTTCAATGAACTGTCTTACCTCCCGTAACAGGCTGTGCAGTAAGAAGCCACATTGCTATTTTGGTTCGCCAATAATTTTTCAGAAAATTGAATCCAGGGCTGAAGAATTAAATGTGATGAGCAGCACAGCTGAAGCATTCCACAGGCTTTGAATGAACACATTTATGAGAAAGTGACAGATGGAATCCAATAATCTTTTTTCTTGCTTTAGACAGTCCCTTATACACGCCATAGACGTAGGAGTTTAATGAGGTTTGGACTGCTGCATGACTGTCCTTGGATGAAAGAGTTGCAGAGCGTAGAGACCCTGTGGTGGGCAACGCGAGGAGTGTGGAGCCAATCCGTTTATCTGTAAATCACAAACAAAAACTTTATTAGGATTTATTTGTGTAGGAGTGGAAGTACCGATGCCCCTCTTTTCAAGAGGGTAGGTTGATGTCAGGAGTGCCACATGCACCAGAATAAAAGCTCTGTGTACATTTAATCTTTGATTTTCTACAATAACTGTCTCGACAAACAATGAGATGGTCTTTCTTCCACATCTTTGTGCCTCTAAAACCCCGACTGTTATTCAGTTAACCTTAAATGAATCGTCTTCATCTGAAAAGGCTCGCCTTTTGATCACCTTCATCTCCCCTCTGCGTCTTTTTTTCCTTCTCTTTCAAGAAGTGTATAAAGTAACTCCAACAGGAAATCTGCTTAGCCCCATCTGCCTTCCTGAATTATTTTAATGCAGATTGAGTTATTATTATTTTCTGCCTACTGTTGCAGTCTTTGACCAATAGCAGGGAGGGAAATAAGAAATATTTATCTCGTATATCTACATCCCAGCTTATCTTTAAAGAGTTTTTCAAGGCTGTTAGAGGTTTAATCAGAATTGTGGCCGAGCAATAATATTGTAATCTCTGTCATAAAATGGGTCTTGGCCTTTTACACATAATGCAGAGCTGACTGTTTGTTTCTGGCGAAGCGAAAACATTTTAAATGCAAATCAATTTTCCAAATGATGCAGGCCCCTCTCATATTTAGCACACATATTATCTAATCGCTATTTGATTTCACATGCAGAGACATATCTAAGTGAAATCAAATAATCTTTTTAAACTCCTCCACTACCTCAACCATCATCCATTGGATTCTAAGGCAGGGGGCTGAGCAGACTACTAATGTGCTTGCAACTGAGATCTTAAGTGTCCTTTCACACTCTAATCAAATTGATTAGGTGGTCCTACTGCAAGGGCAATCTCACTGTCCTCTGCTTCGAGAAATCCTCCATATTTAGTTTCTCCATGTCTATAAGTCTTTTTTTCTGCGGTGTTTTAGTTTAACTGCAGCCAGATTCCCTTCAGGTTTGGTTCAAATGCATTCATGGACGGCATCCTTTGATGATTGCATCAAAGGCTTCTAGCCACAGATGAGCAGTAATAACTTCTGAAATATGTTAGCAAATGACATGAAATGAAAATGGAACAACCAATGATAAAAGGTATTCATGCATGTATTTAAAGATAAAGGTGTTTAAAAAGATATTGAACTTGAATTAATCTTATAGTAGTGGGTTTGGTTATGCATGTTGTGATATTAAACATGATTTGCAATGATTTATTTGAATGCTCCCCATCTGCATGTTAGTAGACTTTACCTCAAAGCAGTAGTTCTTGGTGAGTAATGCTGAGCAAAGTAAGACTTGGGCCAGGTGGGGGTACCGTCTTTCTTCTCACCTCTGAGAGCTGACTCAATCTTTGGTGTACCACCTCCCTAGCCCCGTCTTTCCAGCTCCTCTATTCTCTGAGGTCTACTAAGTCTCTGATCGTCTGTCGCTCTATTGTTATAAGATAAAGCCACCTTTCACTGTTTGAGATCAAAGAGTGAGTTTGCATAATGGAAAGGGGGATGGTGAAGGTAGTGGAATAAAGTAGAAAAGGAAGGGTCTGCAGTTTCACTTGAAAAATCTAAAATGGAATGCTGACACTTTCCCTGAACTGCTTTTGAAGACTCTTTTAATGCACCGTCCCAACCATGACCAAGTACATCTTACAGGCAGTTAGGACCTTTTATTCATCCACTGCTTCTAGTATAAACCGAAAAATACTATTGAAATTATTTTCACATCGACCCTTATTTCTGCAAGGGTAAAAAGGACTCCATCAAACCATGGCTTTTCTCAACCACTTGACCACAGAGATTCACATTGCTCTATGCTGTGAAATAAAAACAAATAGTAACCTTGTGGTATTGAATATTGTATTTTTTTGTATGTGTTTCATTTTTCCTAAGTTTTCTGTAACTTTTAGCTTCAACATTTCAGGCCCATTCAAACAAAATGATAGTTTTGTTTGACCCCGTGGCCTCGGCAGCTTTGGAGGCTGTTTATTCATCTCAAAAATTGTGCTTGCAGTGATGTCTTAGAGTTCTTTGCTTTGCAGGGAAATTGTTCTCCAAGAAATGGAAATTGGAGTTGATACAAATAAGCAGTCTGGAAATAAGTTTTTAAGATATCAGCAGTGGAGTTGGACTTGATCGATACACAAGAACAAACAACAATGGACATCGAGGTATGGTTATATTGTTTATTTCTTGCCTTGGATTTTCTACATTGGATTGCTGTGTAATGCTTTTCTTCGCTTAGATCAGGGGAGCCCAAGTCCAGACTTTGAGAACTAATATCCTGCAATTTACAAATGAGTCTCTTCTCCAACACTCATGGTTCAAATGAATGGCTTGTTACCAGGAGTCTATAGAGCTGAATAACATGCAGATGAACGGATTCAGCTATTTGATCCATGTGTGTATGAGAAGAGATTCACCTAAAATTTGCTGCCTCTGGAGAACTAGATTTGGGTACCCTTGACTTAGATATGTAAACAACTCTTTATCTCAAAGATTAAATTGACTGCTTTCAGATGTTTTGAGCAGACGAAGGGAAAAACTGCAACAGTGACAGATCATGCTGATCTTAATGAATGGAGCCATATCGGCTATATCCCTGTAAAAAGAATGTTTTTGCAGCCCATATGTTGGACTGGTTCCCCAAAAAACTGCATGCCAAAAGAAGCTTTGTGTGTTATTTCTAAAGACTGTATATGAGGAGACATAACCACTCACTCATCTTTCTGGAACCAGAAGTAATCATATGGGCCTGGGGATGAGATGAGAGTGATACCTTTTATCTGATTGGACAAAAATCGGTATATTTAAAACCTTTGGAGCTAATTGCTGACTCCAATCTGCAGCCTCTGCTGCTCAGCAGCCAAGGCTGGGACTTTAGTGTATGGACACATGTTGCCAATCACATGGAAGACTACAACCCTGCCATCATGTAAAACAGTAATGAGGGAGGGTTGGGTTAAAAGCTCTGTAGACTGTACCTGTGTACCAGTACAGGGTCTGCACACTTTGTTACAGATGCGCGCCAAGTACTGTCCCAATTCAAAGCTATCAGAAGGAGCCTCTGAATCCACAAACCTCCTCTGCATTTGGGCTTAAACAAAGGCTACTGTTGCGGTATCATTAGAGGCCTCTTTTCTCACATTTCAACAACAAGATGACAGGCAGAGCCACGGCTCAGATGACAGAGAGCAAAGGGCTGAGGGGTACGTTTTGAAGTGCAAATATTTATTTTACTTTAGAGATGAGACAGACAAATCAACTGAGTTTGTTTAACAGTGACATTAAAATCCTGTAAGATTTAATGAACCCCAGCGTCACCCAATTGGGGGACTTGAGAATCACTGCAGCAAAAGATGTCTAACGCGGCGCTAATCATGCAGAAATAGTTATATGGCACATCAAATTAAACAGGAGAACCTCCGCTACAAACACATATAAGTCATTTTTACATACTCCACACACAACTCACACAACAAGCATATCAATGCTCAAACATCAAAATCTGAATCGTGTCAGAATGTCAACCCACTCTGCACATTTACATTGCTAGATCTCTGATCCTTCATGGTTGACCAGCAAACAGCACGTTAGGGCTGGAATGTACTTGCTGTGTATGCAAGCAGACACTTCAATGTTCTGTTACATCTCTGTGTAAACTTGTTGCAAAATATGAAGAGACTACAAAGCCAAAAAGGACGAAACTGGAGGGCACCACTAGTGGCAGTATACAGTTATTGTACTCTGAAAGTGTAAAGCTGCTGGTCTCATTGTATTTCTGGGTTTTTTCCCCACAAACGATAATGAATTGGTGTTGAAAATGGTCTTTGAGAATGAGGAAGAGAATTGATCATTAAGATTACTGCTAAAACAACAAAGAAAGGTTTTGTCCCCTTAGGAGGCGGTATATGCAGCCGATGTGTGCATATGTCAGACATGTGCGACCCATTGACCAAAATTGTACATGAGCACCTCCAGTGTTCAAGTCAGTATTGAAGCTCACACATGCGACACATCACCTCACGTCAACGCGAGCAGCCTTTGTGCTAAACAGACACTAGATAAGCATGGCAGCCATGATGAGTATATGGACACGTCGCCAGCAGCAAGTATGTACCCGCCCTTAAAGGGCTGTTCTTATTGCATTTTTGACTGGGAACTCGTAAAAACTGACTTCTAGTATAGAGGGTATAGATTGAATGTGCCATAATAAAGAGCGAGGGGGTCTGGGGATGTTTATTCCTCCAAAGGGGGGCATGATATAAGTTTGAAAACCATTGAATCCTTTCATATGTGCAGTTGCTACAGGGGACTGGAGCACTTTTGGAAAATCTCGAGAACAGGTAGGTTTTCTTGCTTAACAACTGAATAAACAGCTTTGAAAGTGCAGCATACGAAGGCCACTCTGTGTAAGGCTGCACACTTAGGCTCCACAGTTTGTGGAGTGGTACAGGCCAGATATACAAAAAACACAAGTATACTGGGAAAAAGTGCAGAAACAACCAAAAACTGAAAAATAAGCATCTGGCAGCATTTCATTGTAAATTGAAAGTAATGAAAATATCTGTTGGTCTTTATTTAATTGTGTGCTGACGCTTTCTGTTCAAGTGTTCATTTATTTTTTATAAAAGCCTTTTTCTTTTTTTTTTTTTTACGAAAAATGCAAAAACATTTTTTATGTCCTTTAGGTCCTTTATTCAGTTTAAATACTGAACAAAGGACTTTCACAAACAGAGAAATAATTTAGTTCATATATAAGTTTAAAACATAAGCTCAGAGTGATACTGAATGAAGAAGCACTTGGTCTGGTCAATAAGTTACTTTTTTCCTTGCCAGAAAAGACATGTTGCTCAACATTTTTCATCAGAAGAAATGCCAATAAAGACAATTTAAAGGAACATTTATGATTAAATGCATTCAGTTAAATTTTTTAATCAGGATGATAACCCTGGAAAAAAAGAAAACAAAAAATTGACCAGTGCAAATTCTGACAAGGTGGTAAGTTAATAAATCTACCAGCCACATTGGCTAAAGGTCAGAAATATTTACATAAATCGTGCCTATGAGTGTATATGGACATCTTTTCTAGGATAACATGTTCAGACTCCTCACTCTGTTAGCCCTTTTGATTGATCTCACATCGTACTCTGTTACAAGATGTTTTTATTTTCATTTTTTGTGTTGTATCACTTTGTACATTGTTCTCTTGCAGACTATTACAACTTTCCCCTCTGTGTTTTCTTAAAAAGAGCTTGTTTATTGTAAAATAACCCCTGAATCTAAAGCCCCTCCATGGATTGCATGTCTCTTAAATGAAGACAACATGTTAACCCACAGCATCTTAAGTGTTTATACTTGTTCTGAGTACACACCCAGAGGTGAGTAAAAAGGAAGCTGTCATAAAACCTCTGTCTAGCTGCTTCACACTTCATCCCAGATCTCTTTCCAGGAATAATGTATCCTGTGAGTATTTGTAGTCTCAACACGAGATGGATGCAATACGTTGAACCCATGTCTTCTCTTCGCTTTCATGATGTTACACTTGGTATGTACACAAGGTCGGATGGTGGCATTTTGCTGAATAATAGAAAAACTGTAAGCTGGGAGAAGCTGCTATGAAGGGTCTGCTTTTTCTGATCATCAGCAAATGAATCATTTTGGTCAAAGCAGATGGGATGTATTTTGATCATGTGAGGTTTTGTCAGCATGATGATGACATCATGATGACAGCCTTCTTTATTTTCAAAGTTAAATGAAATAATAGAAACATGACTAATATTTTCTGACAATCTTAATTATATGATGATGACTTATAATGGTTACCCGGCTTCTGATGGCTGGATTATTATTGTTAGAAAATGAGCATGATGCTAAACATTTGCTACTGTGCCAAGAACTTAACCCTTTAATGTCCAACAGTTTCTGAGACATATTGCATGCCTTTTTGGTACGAAAAAAAGCTTGGATCAAATCCCTGTTGTACACAAAATGATACTTGTCTGTTGTCCTCTGGTGGATACAATAATGCACTAAAACCATTTTCACATCACAAAAAATAAACCGTACACATACTTAAAACTAATATATTTTTTTTTTACTTTTTAAGGGCCAATAAAATATTTTAATATATAAAAGGGTTTCAAGGGTTAAATGTGGTTGAAGGTAAAAGGGTGAAGGAATTCAATGTGCAAACTTTTGGAAGTAAAAAACAAAGTATCCATAAAATTTGTAAATGTAAATAGAGTAATTCTACCAAACCTCAGAATCTGGATATGACAGGACTATATGACAGCCAAAAGCTAGAGCTTTTGCAGTTGCTATTTTGGTCAACAGACCTTAACATCACCAAACAATACATTTAGGCAGATGAAGCATTTATATTGAAAAATAAGCTGTATTCAAAGATCACACCACCAGAGAGGTCAGAAGAATTGGTTTCAGCTGAGGTCCACAGCTACAGAACTGCTGAATCCTCATGTTGCGGCACAAAAAACCTTCAACACAAAGAAGGTGTTATTTTCAAAAACGGACTCTCGTGAGTATATTAGGCACTGAAACTAAATTTAAGAAATATAATTAAAAAATAGTGACACAGTCAAGGTAATGTGAAACTAACTAGTTATTTATAACCCTCACTCATTTTCTCTAAGAATTTAAGCTCTTCAAGGGTCCCGGTGAAATAATACAGTGAAATAATTCAGTAATACATTATCACATTATGTTTTAATTACAGAACATACCTTTTGTGGGTGATACAAGATCAAAATGTTTCTGTTCTCAGGATAATTTTCCTACAAGTTTCTTAGTGTATTATGACTACATCTCATGTGCATTTATATTTTTTTCTGAATGCAAATAATCAAGCAAACCATTAATTTAGCCAAAGATTTGATTTTGTGTCATGCAGTGCAATATAACAGCAGGTGGGGTAATATTCCTGCTCCATGTCCCTTCTACTGTATAAAATAGCATTGGTTTAATCAGGTAGAGGACAATGACTGTGGTTGTGTGAGAAGCACAGTGATGCAAAATACAGTTTAACCAAACAGTTTTTCAAGCATGTCTGTGTTAGGTTACTTTTTATTGGAAATCTTTTTTCAGAAATTGACCTTTGCAAAGATGAGGCTCACAGGATGATCCAAACTACTTTCTGAACTGGTAGTGTGTCCCGGAAAGCTTTGAACATCTGTAATGGCACAAGTCTCAATATGCACATATTGAAAATAACTCTACCCTCTATGAAGCCTTGGCACTGTATGTCACATCACCTCCATATACTCAAAAAATCTAAAATGTAATTGGCAAGAAGCCTTGTTACAATATAATTCACACATCCAAAATATCCATCCATCCATTTTCTGAACCGCTTAATCCAAGTGGGTCGCGGGTGTGCTGGAGCCTATCCCAGCTGTCAAGGGGCGAGAGGCGGGGTACACCCTGGACAGGTCGCCAGTC
>JAVQJG010212849.1:0-19424 GCA_036024015.1 Craterocephalus amniculus
GATGATGTGAGCTTTGTGACATGGAGCATCATCCTGCTGGAAGTAGCATCAGAAGATGCTCCACTGTGCTCAGAAAGGGATGGACATGGTCAGCAGCAATACTCAGGTAGGCTGTGCTGGTTAAATCAGGCCATGCTGGGACTAAGGGGCCCAAAGTGGGACAAAAAACTCTCCCCCCACCATCACACCAGTGGCAGCCTGAAGCATTGATCCCAGGCAGGATGGATCCATGCTGAAATTGAGACATTTTCCTGTTTTCCAGGTGAGTCTGTGTGAATTGTAGCCTCAGTTTCCTGTTCTAAGCTGACGGGAGGGGCAGCCGGCGTGGTCTCTGCTGCTGCACGTTCAGACATGATATTCTGAATTCCTTGGTTAAAACCAGTGATTTTCTCAGTTACTGTTGTGTTTTTATCATCTCTAACCAGTAGAAATAGTCAAACCAGCCCACCTGGCACCAACAATCCAATGCCACATTCAAAGTCACTTAACTCTTTTGGATCTGAACGTACCGTTCCTCAAAATTGTATACCCTCAATGAAATGAGTATCTCTAAAATGAGTCAATTCAAATGCTTTTGGAGTCATAGCAAAGGGATATTTCTTAAGATGTGTAATCACCAGCATCAGGTGAAGAATAAAGATGGCTCTCAGCTCAAAAGCTTTCAGGCTCCCCTAAAAAAATCCAGGATGACTGAAGCTCAGTTTGAACTTGAGAAAGTCGTCTCCACCACGTTCTCACATGTAGATGTATTGAGCTGCTGCCATTTTGTTGGCTGATAAGTTATCTATGTTAACAAGTTATTTATGTTTTGGAGTCATAGGAAACTTTAAATGGATAAATTTTCTAAAAGGTACTTGTAAGTACTCATGCTGTACACTCTGCACTTATCAGCAAACAAAGAGACTTATCCAGCAGAGGGGTGAATATACTAAAGCATTTTAACTGCTGAGCAGTTAAAATATATTCTGTTGTCACTGTGTAAGGTAATGGCACGGTATAAGTATTGTTTTGTTTAGAAAAATGAAGCCAAAGGAGGAAAACAACTTTGATAAGAGGTAAGATTTATTTGCATATACAAGCAGCTATATGAATTCATACAGGTAGCCTAAGAGTTAAATACTGACACGTGAAAACTTTCCAAGCAATCTATCAGAGATCGTCCACCAGTTTCCATTCCTGCTTCATCACTGATAAAATGTTGTCAAATCAGTGTCATCTATCACTGGTATAAGTTAAGGCATTCATTATTCACAGAACATAATTTCCCTGGTAGAGCCTTCACTGTGAACCTGATGATTTAATCAAAATCTAATTAAATTTAGATGTCCCCCAGCTCGTTCCCATGTTGAATGCTCGGTCGCTGCACCTGTCTGTCAGGCCTGAGAAGCTGCCAGAACTCAGGGGGTCTTAAGAGACACAATCTTGTTCCACATCTTCTCAGCGGGGATGGTGAGCTTGTTCATATCTGGGGGATTTTTCATGAGCACATAGGAGCCTCCGAAAACAGTTCCCACCGCGCCGAGCAGCAGGCTGTAGTTTATCACCTGGGTGGAAAACCAAAGACAAAAAGATCTAATTGGCTTGATTCAGTTCTGTAATCTGTGTACATACCTTCTGGTCCCCCACAGTAAAAGGGTCTGTTGTAAATAAGCAACTTTCTGAGGAAGCTGAAATTTACTTTGTAACACAAGGGACTCGAAATATGAATGTTACTCTAATTAAAATCGACATATGAAATCCATATCCACGTTGCAGCAACGCCCAGACGCTCTCTGATCCCAGTGCACGTCTCTGCAAGCTATTCTTATTGTGGCAAAGCTGAGTTTGAGTCATCAAAGTAGTACTTAGTAATATGTGTTGTTTATTACATGCTGATTGATCCAGATTCATTCATAAATTAAAAAAATTGTTCTGTTGGGTCATTAGGAACCATGCATAAAGATCTAGCTCCAATTTAAGAACATCATTTAAGCCTTTGGACCCTTTGGTGTATTGTTTAATCAAACCACATGTTCATTTGAATACTTTTGGAGTCATAGTAAAGGGAACAGTGAAGGATAGTAAAGATGGCACATTATACAAACGGCAGGTCTACTTCCAGAGTCAACTGGAAGCAGAGCCTTCAGCTATCAGGCCCCTTTCTTATGGAACCAGCTCACAGTTTGGGTTCGGGAGGCAGACACACTCTCTACCTTCAAGATCAGGTATTAAACTTTCCTTTCTGATAAATCCTATCATTGGAGCTGGCTCGCCATCCCTAAGTGATGCTGCCTTAGGGATTGGAGGCATCATTAACATATTTCTCCTCTCTCAGCAGATTTCCCTGGATAAAAGCTGTGATATCTGTTGGTCTTTTTGTCCTCTCCACTCCAACCAGTCCAGGCAGATGGCCGCCCTCCCTGAGCCATGTTCTGCTGGACCGTTTTCCTTCCTGTTAAAAGGGAGTTTTTTTCTTTTACCATAATCTCAAGCTTGCTCAGGATAGGGGTTGGATCGAAGACAAGATTCAGTGCAGTCTGTTGGTTTCCATAGTTAGGCTATTTGTTATTATTTGGCTTGTATGAATCAATGTTTAACAATCAGACTGGCTCAAACTGCTGTCTATCTGTGAAGCTCTGAGATGAGATCATGTAAGTGGCGCTATGCAAATAAAGCTGAATTGAACTGAATTGTTTTATTTGCTCTTGCCTGAGTTCTTTTATTGATCTTTTAGTTCTTTCTTGGTCTTGGTTGTCTTTGAGTCTGGTGCTGGTTTCCTGTTTTATTTTGACATCCACCCCCTTGTATGATGTGCTTCTACTTCCTGTTCCTACATTTGTGATCTTACAGTTTTCCTCCATTGGTTTGGCTCATTTCGTGAAACTGAGATTACATTCTCAAAACTATAAACTCATTCAGCAAAACAGTTACAGTTTAGCACAACATTGTGGCTGACCTGCAAAAGCTCATCTCTCTCCCAAAACTGTTCACTCATTTGACAAATGGTTTGGGGACTTGTTCATGTAGTTATGAGACTGTAATCTCGGTTACAAGAAATGAGCCAAACCTTTAGAGAAAACAGTAATTCATCATAACACCTGTTCTTTGTTTTGTTTGTTGTCCTCTGTGCATACTTATAGAGTTGTTTTTCCCCTTGATGGGCATCTCTCATGTTCCTCAGTCTGCTTCTCAGTGTTGTCTTTTTTTGCCTTGTTTTCCTGCCATTGCAGCACCATTTGTTGTTTCCTTCAATAAACCATCAATTACTATATCCTCCTGTCTCTTCACCCTGCATCTGTGTCCTTAATCCCCCCATGCACGGTGGCACACATGGCACAAATGAAGAGTTTTACGGCACCCCTAACAACAACAAGAAAACATTTTCAGGATTAATATAAATACTCCTCAGGAATCATGCTGCTGTATTTCTACATTTTTATCTTATAATTATATAATATGTGAGCACTAACTTTGCAAAGGCTAAACAAAAAAATTATAGAGATTTTTTAGTACAAATGCTTTGGGCAAAGTTTACAAAATGCCCATTTTGGCTCAGTTTGGCCATCTATTCTCAACATCTCCCACTTGTGGGAGCTCCGGTTTTAAAAGGTTAGATATGAGAAGGAAACATGACAGCAACACAATGTACTATCCATTAGTCAGAAATTTCACTTTGCAAACCAAAAATTTAAATGATTAACTACATATTTCTATTTCCTTCAGCTTTGTGAATTTTTCTACCCATGGTCATTTCCTTCATTTATCCATCTTTAAAAACTCCTGATTGGAAAATAACAACCCTTGTAAAAGTGTTCTGAATTTGCTTTCAGTAAGACATCAGCTGTGCCTCTAGCTGTGTTACTACCATGTGTCAGCTGGTTATAAAAACTGACTATGTTTTCATTTTCCCTTCTCTTGTACATTATATCATACCCAGGACTAATCTGTTTTTTTTTTTTATCTTAAAAGCCTTCCGGTTGTTTCTAAATGATCTAATCGTTCAGACTAACCATTATCCTCCTAAAAAAACGATTACTTAATAAATTATTATACATATAAATAATTTATCAACACTCAATTAAAATGGCTGTGAAAACAGTTTTTACATACATGCATGCAGACTGCATCATTTCCTCTCTTTTCATGAAAAGAACTGTGAAAAAGGCAAAAGGGGAGAAGAAGGAAATCTTTTCTCAACATTTACAGAATTCTATCAACTCCTTTTTTTTCTCTTACTTGCTACACCTCCACAACTTACAATCCGTCCTCTGAGGATTGTGGATATGTGAAATGAATTTCTTGGCAATTCATCTAATGGATGACCAGATTTATAGACCAGACTGGATGATTTGACCCAATCACAGGGAGATAAATAGATCTATTTCGTTCATTTTGAGAGAAACATTAGTTTTTTTTTCCTATAATTCACACACTTCCTCTTCACTTAGCAGAGACACAGACTGTTCTGCCCTCACATCTCCATTTCTCTATTTCAGTATCACAGTCATTGTCATTGTCGAAAGTTATTTTTCTGCTTTACTCGCTTGTTCTTTTGAGTTTAAATACTTTCTGAGGGAGGCTGTGAAACTCCCTGCTGTCTCTGACCATTAGTGCAGATGTCATCAGCACAGGCCAAGGACTAACTGGCTTATCCGCCGCCTAGCATGAGGAATGGTAGACATTTACCCACGCTGCAGAGCTGTCTGAATCAAATGTTTCTGAAAGGGAAAGTGTTTGCCTAGCAAAACACATCCATCTTTCACGCTCTCTTCTGATAATGCTGCCACTTCAAAAGAGTCCTGAATTACAATACTGAGTTGTTCAAAGGTAGGAAAAGTCACCAAAGATGAAGCAAAAGAGTGTAAAGGGAAAAAAAGCCTTTTTCTGAGGGTGTTTTACTTTGTTTTGCCAGTGCCAGCGCTCCACCGCTACATGGTATCTGGTCCTGGTGAAAGTCACCTGGAGACAAAAACAAAACTTTCATTTCTGGGGATGGACACAGAAATGTGGAGGTTCTTAACGGCTGCACACTCACCATCGTGTAGAGCGGGATTACTGCCATCGGCATGATGAAGTGGAGAAAGTTATCGACATACTTTCTGAAAAGGAACCATTTGGAGTTGACGTGAGCTCGCATCTAGAAGGTAAGATAAGAAAAGCGTTGGTAAGGTAAAGCATCTGTCCAGCATACTGTCAATATTGTAAAGCTCAGAAACACAAGCTGGTTGAAAAGTCTAATTTCTTTGGACTTATTTCAGAGTTCAGTGTATAAAAATTAAAATCTAGTAGGAACCATCAGATTACATCTAGTGGGAAAATGGATATAGCAATGACTTCAAAGGCCAAACACAGGTGTACTTAACAGGCGTAACAAACAGCGGCTGTACTTAACATAACTACTTCAAAAAGTGTAAGGCTTTACGGATCCCAAACAAATACCATATACCAAACAAACAAGGCCAGCGCTGCAGTTTCAAAGCTCAGGGGGTTCTCCCCTGACACACAGATGTTTGTCCATTCAGAGACACCGCAGTAAAAATGCTGGCTCATAGAAACAGCTCATTCTAAGAGAATAAAGGCAAATCAGTTATTTTAGTAAACTTAACATTCGAAACAGTTTTTTATCTTAGATTGTTGTTGGCATTGACCTTTGATGTTGTTACACCCTGGACCTTTAAGCAAACAGAAACCTTGCCCTGCTCTTTGACTCAGATCTGACCTTTAAGGCTCATGAGGGGTTTGTTTCCAAATCTGCCTCTTCTTCACAGAACTAAGGCGCGACCATGTTTCTGCTGAGAGACGGACACAGTGAGGCGTGCTTTCATGCCAACTAGGCTCAAATACAGTGACGCTCCTGATGCAGAATCCTCCGGACTGAATGCATACTGGCACCTGCTGCAGAGGACTCTTTGCTCTGGTTTTCAGGTCACAACAGCAGCTGCCTTTCAGTGTCTATACACATCATGAAACTTCTTTCACTTGTTTGGGAAGCAGCTCCTGGCCTTGCAGTGGAACATGCTGAGTCTCGCATGCTCCCGGCATATGAATCACTGCAGCCCTTCAGATGCACTCACCACGGTTCTGTTTGCTGCTCCAAACTGGAGGACTGAAATGCTTTAGTGATGCAGCTTTTAGCTTTTATGTGGAACAAACTGCCCGAGGACCTGAGAGGAGCAGTGTCAAAGTGTCAAAATCTGTCACTTTAAACTACTGTAACCTCTTTACCCTGACTTTTGATTAAGAAATGTCTGTAGAAATCATCCATTATGCCCCAACCTCACCTTATTGATTTTAAACCTTTTAAACATTTAGATTGATCTTCTCTATTTCTTTATTTAGTTCCTGCATCCCTGTTCTCTCATAATCAGTCATCAGAGAAGCACTTTGCACCTGCATAAAAGATGTCACACCGTATAATATTAAATGTAGTGTGACTGAGCTGCTGCATTAAGAGGGATTAAGCTGATTAAAGAAGTTTTAAGACATGCTTGGATTATTGGCAGCTCTAAAAGAAATTGCTGCGAAACAAAACTTTACTGTATAGAAAGGGAAATGAAGCTGACCACAGGCACATGATTTTGGGTACAAATATGGATAATGAGGTGGTACAACCAAAAATATATATTTGTTCAAATCCATCCTAATACTGAGTTTTTTTTCTGTTTACCTACCCTTTCTTACATAAAAACCTGCATTCCCACCTTGTATGTGTGGTGAGACACATATTCTGAAAACTAATGTGCTGAATTAAGACTTACTCAACACAACAGCACTATTTCTTCTTTTTTTTTAGATGTGACATCCCATGATAAGGTTAGATAGTATAATCTTATACAATTATGGTATGATGGTTGTGCATCAGGATGGCAGCGTCGTTGTTGGAAGACCTTACTATGCTGTCAGGAAAAGGGGTATAGTAGAAGTACATTTATGTTGCCTACGTTATGATGTGGACTTCTGTAGCCATTATAGGGAGCACAACTGGACCCTTAAAGTAATTGTTTACCTATTTGACGGTCTGAAAGGTACATTTATGCACCCAAGTAGTAAATTTTAAATTCAAGTAACGTTTCCTCAAAATGCTACGCTTTCACAAATAAAATACCCAGCTGTACCTATTGAGGTATAAAGGGTTGTCAGCGTGGACTTTATAAAGATCGGACAGCCTGAAGAGGACTGATCATAGCAAAACGTCCTAGGATTGTTTTATCTGCAGCGCCTCCTGTCAGAAAACCTGACTACAATTTATCTGAGATGGAAACTGATGGCCATTTCCAAACACCTGCTGCAGACCAGGCAGCCCAACCTGAGGCAGTCGGATCTGATAAGCTTGTCTGAAGTGCAATGTCCCTTCAAACTCCAAAAAACGATGCAAGAAGTCCAAGAAAAAACAGACCTATGGAGCCTGCCTGGGATCCGCAGTTGGAATCAATAGACAAACTCTACGAGGCTTACCTCGACGAATTTTCTCAGTTACCAACGCTGGTCAAAGGTCATTCAGATGTTCAGGACATAGCCAAGTCCAGCTCTGACATGTCGGTCAGCAGTAGAGAATTCTCCACACCACTGACCCAAACCTCTGAAGATACTGAGAATCAGAGAGAGAAGACCAGGAATGATGTTTGCAAAGAGTCTGAGAACCTGGAGGAGCCACAGAAAATCCCATTTGGTGGCCCAGGATCAGAGATTGCAATTGAAATCATGGTAAGTAAATAAATAAATCCTTTGATAAGATGGAAAAAGGACTGCACATTTTCACTGTGCAGACAAGCGGGAAAGATGGTCAAAGGAAAGTTACATGATGCCAGACAGAGAGGCGACAAGGAGCCACAGAAATCCCATTCAAAGAGGCGGTTCTACAAGAACTTACAAATCCCCCTCCACCATTCAGATGCCCAGGATCCAGATTACCAACAGAACTCATCTGAGAACCATCTGGGAACCCCAGATCGGATATATGAAGTCCTGATGAAGTCCTTTCAGAGCCTGTAGCTCTAACCTCATCAACAGGACTGCCTGAATCCATTCCTTCACCGTCAGCATCTTCACCTGAACCATCAGCAGGAAAACTGCTGCTGGTCAACATGTCATCAAATGAAGAATCTTCCAACACAAACTGTGTTGAAGCAAAGAACATCCCTCACAGCCGGGTCTACTGATGATCCCACAACTCCAGGTCCATCAGGCCTTGGCTGATAGGGATGAGAAGGTTTCAGCTCTACAGAGAAAGAACTGCGCGATCAGGTTCTCAAAGATAAGATCTTGAAGTCATTGGCTTCGAAGCAGGTGCAGTAGAGCTCCATAAGGAGAAAGTTTCTTTATCTGAGCTGCAATATGAAACAGACGTAGCCAATGCCGAACCGAGCCAAGTTTACATCCAGCTTCAAGGCAAACACTGAGGAGCAAACGGCTCCCATGTCTCAGATTGAGCAGCTAAAAAGACAAGTGAATTCACAGCAATCTCTGACTGAAAAGGAGGTGCCCATCTTGTAAGCTGAATTTAGCGAGAAAAGACAGCTTTATGCCGATGTCTCCAGCAGAGTCAGCCGTCTGGAAGCAGCTCTTGCTACTATGAGGACGTCAGCAGAGACCTGGCTGGCCCAGGAGGAGGGGGAAACATGGAAGATGGAAGCTGCTCTGGTCAAAACCAGCAGAAACTGCTGGAGGCAGCACAAACACAGTCTTCTGGTCGAGCAGGAAGAATGTGACGCCTCCTCATTACAGGAAAACCAGGAGAAGCAATGGCAGGAGGAAAAGTCAGGGCTTCTTGAAATAATATCTCCTCTGAATAAGTGAAAAGAGGAGAGACAAGGAGGGAAAAAGTGCTTTATGGAGAGCTTACAGAGGAGATTCAGATATCAAACTGAAGTTGGAAGAAATTTCTCCAAATCTTCTAAGATCATGGAGAAATTTTGTCCTTAGATTAAGGTCAGACTGAGTCTCAATCCAACCTCTAACCCCAACAGATATACCATGACCCTCCTCCTTCCTAATCCAACGAGAAAGACATTCCTCAGCATCTTTAAGGATTGTGGAGGAATTTCTTGTTCAGAGTCAGGTGGGAAGAAAAGCCTCCAAATCTGGAGGCGTTTCTTATATAACAGGCTATAACCTTTTCCTGAAACAAATCTTTCTCCTTCTATCTCTTTCATTTCCCCCCACTGAGCATTTTTTGGTTGAAAAGACAAACATGTAAATACAGCTACAGCTGCATAGTTCAACAGAAATTCAGAGCCGTTTCACCAGTGGTTTTTTTCTCCTTCACTCTTAACCCTTTAGCTTCACCCTTTTTCTAGCTTTCTTTCCTTCCTTATTTAAAAAATTCAAATAAAAAACAAAACAATGATTTATTTTGAATCTTTTTTTTTTTTTTTAAATGTATAATAAAATTACTAAAATGAAGTTAAAAAAAAAAATATAAATATATGTAATTTACCAGTGTATCCAGAGGATGCTAAAAACAGTAATGACTTAAAATCAAGAGCAAGCTCCTAGTGGTGGAAAAAAATTATTTTTAAAGCCTGTAAACTATTTTAAATGTGACAGTCACAAGTTGTTTATCCCATATTTCATGATGATGCAGAACAAGGGAGAAAGCCTTCTTCCTGAACTCTATACAAACAGATGGAGCTGAAAATCTGTCCTGTGTGTTGTTTATGCAACTAGAAATAGATTTATAAGTGAAATTTTACCAGTGGACTATCCTGCATGAAGAATGATCAACAGATAAAATATAGTGGTCAGTTAAAGACACACTATGTAACTTTTCTAACTTAAAACTCTGCATCCCAGACTTGCTTGATGGCACAGGGACATCTAATTTTTGGTTCTTATTTCTGGAGCCGTTGTATAAACAGCTTTGGTAAGGGTAAAAAAGCGCTAGCTTTAGGGGTACCATCCCAGTCACAGTCCTTTGTGCCCTTAAGATGAGAAACTGCATGTAAACTGGGTGAAATTTTAATCTAACTCGTATTACCATTAAACTTTTCTGGTTTAATCATCATATTAAACATTTTTTTGTAATACAAGTTTTCTAAAATTTTATGTATAAATATGCAATTAGATACTTTTAAGCAAAAAAATCTAGTTTGCATACATTTCAAGGGGGAAAAAATCTAAACACTGTAGACTCTGTGCTGCTTACAGTGATAGTGTAAACAGTTTCAGAGTTATAGTATTTAAAAGAATAAATAGGTGTCATTTTTTGTAGCCAGTAAAGGCATCTTGTTTTAAATTTAAGCAGATAGTCTAGCTGAGGATGCTAAAAAGTTCAAACCAGTGTGGAGCATAGCAGAGAGGACAGAAGTAAAGGAAGACAGGGGGGAAAAGAGGCTCATGCGGTGAAGAGAGGGGGAGAGACAGGTGACAGATGTTTCAAAAACATCCGTCAGATATCAGTTTATTCATTCATTTGACACAGATTTGTTTGTAGAAAAATGTAGATCAATGGTATTTTGATAAAGATGCCATAAGACAGGAATGAAGTGCTGATGAAAATGATGGATCACATTGCATAGAGTACATAAATTGACAGTTGGAAAGTTGAACATTTTATTTATAGACCTAGAGATATAGTTTATCATTTAAACTTATACTGGCTGTGCATTCTTAATTGCCATATCTTATGACACTACAATAAATGTAGATTTCTGAAGAGTAGTTTGATGTTATTAGATTATTCTAGAAGATATCTCCTCTATAGTTTTGGAACTTTAATTGGAAGCCACATTTGCTGGAATATAGTGGAAATTAAAGCAAAGACTATTGAGTATACGTGGTTGCCTTAGTGCCACCAAACATAGAAAAACCTATGAACAATGTGGACTAACACAAACAATACTATACTCTCATTAGTTTTGATAACACCATTTAACATGCTGGGGGTTCAACCCTGCAAGGTGAGTCACAAAGAAGAAGGAGAGATAGGGAGGAAGAGAGCAACTTTTCATGCCCTCCCCCATCCCTCGGTAATTACGCTAGGAAATTTTAAATGTTTATTGCCTGCCCCCCCGGTGGGGTGACAGCTCAGGAGGAGGAGTGGTTATCTGCCAGTCCGTGTCCTTGTGGAAGACACCAAACCCCATGCTCCCTCTGATGTGTTCATTGGCATGTGAATGTGTGTGATAGAGAAAAAGCATTAATCTTCCCTTTGGGCTGTGGTGAGAGACACATTTTCTACTTTTAAATTAGGGTCAGAGGACACCAGAGAAGCAATCACTGTTGTAAGGTATGAATAAGTATCCACCAATGAAAGTAAGACCCCAGTACCTTTGAGGGTAACACCACAGTGACGAAACTTTGTGTCCTTAATAGGCACAATTAGGTTTTTTTTCCCCCTGACTGTTAAAAAGAGAACAAGCAGTCTGAGATTGTTTTGATCTTCTGGCACAAGATGATAAATGGCTCATGCATCCCTTTAGGTTATACATGACTGTTCCTCTGGAGTTGTGTGAGTGAGGAGTGAGACCACAGTGGTTTTGATGATGTGAGCTGATGAGCTTTTTTAATACCTCTGCAGGGTTCTTTCCTTTAAACATGCAAAGTCAATGTTTCTGTTACTAATTCAGCTGCTTTCATTCCAGTCATGATTCAATTCTGAGACCACAAAATGAAACAGATTGTCTTTATTTTATTTAACCCGTTGGTATCTGATTCAGCCATTCGAAGAAGAAATAGCAAGATTCGACTCTGCTGCGGCTTTAATTATGGTGCAAAATTTTAAAAAAAGGGCAAGCAAGCATTTTCCATGGTGCAAGATGTGAGTGGAAATCAATATGCATGTGCATTTGCATAAAACTATATAACAGATCATTTACATTTATTAAGAATGGATTTTATACATCTGATAAAAAAAAAAGAATGCATCTGCAGTCTCTGACCTATTTGCATGTAAAGTATTAAAATTAATTGACCAAGTAAAGGAAATATGACTTACTTCAATATAGTTGTACATGGCCAGGTCTGCGATTGCATGATCATCTGGGACACGAACCCTGGTATACTCAGGAAGTACAGCACCTGAAAAACGGAGGCAGCGACATGATATTTTGCGCACTCAGCTCATATTCTTCTTCATCTTTACTTTTTACACATTTAAAAGGCACTTACTGAAATCCTCATTGAACTGTTCCATTATTTCGTCAAAGACAATGCAGTCCTCAAAGCCCTACGAAGCAGAAATGGATGAATGAGTCTCCGTCTAATTCTCTTCTGCCTTTTCTTCTACTCCATTTAGTGTTACTTACAGCATTCATTCCCTGCCCGTAAAAAGGCACCACAGCATGGGCTGCATCTCCCATGAGGACACATTTGTCACCAATGTGATATGGGGAGCATTTAACAGACACCATGGCCTGCGCAGGCAGCCGGAAGTAATCTCTCTTGAGGGCTTCGCTGCGAAGCACAAATGAAAACAAAAGAATTACAAACTTAGTTAGAGCAGGTGATTTAATCTGATAGCTTTTTCCAAGCTGTCTCTCCTTTTTTTGCTTACAACATGAAGAATCTGGCACATAGGAGTATAGAAAAATAACCTTGTTCCATCTGTCCTGGTTTTTCTTCTTTTTTTTTAAGTAAAGAGGAATGAAAGGATGCATTCAGCTGTTCGCTCTGGATAAAGTCAGCACAGGAAGGAGGTGAGTAAATAAAAGCCTCAAGGATCTGCACCTCTTGCATCCCTCCATCACCCGCAACATATGATTCACCTCAAATTGAAACCTTGAGGCAGACAACTATGTGAGTCTTAGTTTGCGATTTTACACTCCACACAGCACGGCTGTGGATGGGGCTGCAGTGGATGGGACTAAGGTGTGCCTGAGGTTGACAGGAGACTCACGGGCTCGGGTAGTGAAAAGGTCACTTACACTCCAATTAGTGGGATGGAGTCAGGGAAGTATTTTTGGAAAAAGGCAATGACTTCATCTCCTGTGGTGATCTTCTCAAATTCATCAAAGGGCATGAAAAGGGTGCAGGTAAATGTCTTGTCCTAAATTGGGAAATAACCAAAGTGACATTAGCTCTGAAATCCACTGTGACATGTTTTTCCCATGATCATGCAACACTTTACGTGATAAACCATCAGCAAGTACTGTTTCAGAAGTAGCAGGACCTAACAGACTTCTAAAGATTTGCATGGTTTTGGTAAATTCTGCCCATTTTAATAAAGGCAACACGAACACCATCATGCCAAGCTACTACTTCTGTGTTAGCAGTACGCTAGCATTCTGCTAACAAAGCTATTGTGCCAGTCTACTTCCTCCATGTTTATTAACCAACACGATTTTTTTGGTCTTCGTATTTAGGATTTATTCCTACTATCTGTTCACGAAACTGTGAAAAAGAACACTTGTCCTCAAAATCACTTAAATTGAAGAAGTTGATCTCACTGAAATTATTCAAAATGATTACATGCAATTTAGAAGAAGCTATTAATCTTGGTATTTCCTTATCGGTGCTGTTTATCTTCTGACTGTATTGAAACATTCTCTGATGTTAAAATTTATGTAAACTGTAAAGTAGCTAAACAAAATTGTAAAGTATTTTGTAATTTGTATATGTATACCAAGGAATGTATGTAAGGTGTGGTGAGATGGTTGTCATGCAAAAGAAATCTTTAATCTCAATGAGACTGCTACATTAATATTGATAATTCCTCAAAACTACTTTTTTAAATTTTATAGTTTACATCAAGGGGATGTAGTATTTTTTCAATAGGTCCTATACTTCTGATGGCAACAGAGTTAATATAACCAGGATAAATTTAGTTTATCTATCTTGAACCAGCTGCTGTCACCAACAAGCTTTAAAACGTGTTAGCTTCCACTCGTAGGCTGAGCTCTCCAGCTCTCAGCCTTTTTTGTTCAATTTTCATTGTACAAGTGGGATAATGAAACAAGTTTTTGCCTTGATGCATCCAGTTGCATTACACGTCTTCATTCAGTGTGACAGCAGCACAGCCAAAGTGTAAACCATGTTTAGGTAGCTACTGAGCAATGAGCTCACATTCCTAACAGGACAGCAACTTACTGATATAAAGAGCCAAAGATAAACCAAGAGAACATGGCCTTTTTTATAACACAATATCACACAGGTGGGCAAAATATTGAAGGTTAAAGCTATACTGCTATGCACAAAATTAAAACTCAGCTTTAATTGATGGTATTTTCATCCAAATGTGAAGAGCTATACCTTCATTACACAATACAACCATAAAATAAATTTTTTATGAGCAACATAATGCCTTATAAAGACTATATTGTGGATAATTCTGGACCTTACTTGCTTTAGTTGATGTCCGCAGGATACTAAAATATTTTATTTGTCCAGTTTCAAAATATCTTTTAGCTTAAAACTTCCAGTTTGCTTTCTCAGACAGTTATAGGTCACCGCTCAGTGGCAAAGTTTCCAATCAACTTTGCTGATCTGGGCCAAGTCTGAGCTGTCAGTATATTCTGTTCTTAGTTCACACTATTGTACAGGCTGGTGTCATAGCCTCATCTGTCCAAAAAGAAAAAAAAGGTTGTTCCAGAAATGCTCAGGCTTTTTGTCCAAGCCCTACCTGGCCTTTCACTTCTCTGGGATTATAAATGGTTTGCATGTGTTCACATTTGAAGTCATTTCCTTATAGCAGACTTGGGTAAAGACATGTCCTCCGCCTACATTGTTCATCGATCACTGCTGCCTCTTCTGTGGACACCGGGGCCTTTTTAGGTTGCTGAGCTCTCTGGTGTGCTCTTTTCTCTCTTCTTTTAAAAAAATCTAGAAAGTAACAAACTATTGATTTGGATGCTCCTTGTGTTCTTGCCACATTTCTGACAAATTTGACTTATTTCTGTGGGTCCGTTTCACTGGCACAGAGAGTTCTTTCCAGTGTTTGTTGAAGACTCATAGCAACCAAAATCAAAATGCAAATGTCACATTTGGAACCAGCACCAGACCTTTTACCTGCTAAACTGATGACGATATAATGAGGCAACAGCCCACACCGTATAAACACATGATGTGCTGCGATGAAGACACAACATATTTCATGCATTTTAACGCAGTCCATTCAAATGTAACACCAAACTCCAAGCAGACAGAGTGATGGATGAAAGTCCACGCAGGTTATGGGCATATCATTATCTCCCATCAGACCTTTTACCAATGTCACTGTTACCATGGCATCCACATCTTCTCCTTCTTTTTCTTTTATTCCCTCAGCCTTAAGGTGTTTTTGACAGTTCAGGGATTCAGTGACAACACGCTTGCACTCTAATGGTAGCTGTCTTAACCCGGTCCCACTGTGGAGAGCAAAATCATTGTGCTGAGTCAGCCGTTCAGAAAAAAATCATTGCAGGATTAGAAGAGACAGATGAGACACAGAGAAAGGTCTGACAAAGACAGGATGAGACACAGGTGAGAAGGAGGACACAAATGCAGTTTGAAAAGTAGAATAAACCTCAGGGAGCCGAGGTATTTTGCACTCCATGGCTTCTGATGAGTAAGCCTCCACTGACTGTGTGGAGGGCTTAGTTAACTCTATAAGGCCATCCCAGAGGTCCAACATGGCCTTTCGTTTTCTGAACTGATTAGGACTTTATCTTTTTCTAATTACTAGTGCTTCTTTGCAAAAATTTAGGTCTTAGTTGAACAAATAAACAAAGCTTACATGGTTTAATGAACAAAAATAAATAAATAAAAATGCTCTCACCAGGTTGGGAAGGGCGATCATCATGAACGTGTTTCGTGGCCAGATGTGCAGATAATTAGGTTTCATAGCGAACTGGGGATGAGAATAAAAGAGGGAAGCTAAAATGAATTAACTTATAGATAATAATGACCGAGCCTTCAACCACAGAGGACTGACCTCTCCATTGATGGGTGGCATGGTGAGCTCCATGTAGCCGTGAGGGATGTACGTCTGGCTGTAGTTGAAACGGCTGCGACGGAGGAATTGCTTGCGGATGGCAGAGAAAGCTCCGTCACAGCCGACGATCAGGTCTGCTTGAATCTGCTCCACCGATCCGTCGGACCTGAAAGACAGACCAGCCTCACCACAGATTCCCTTTTGTAAAGACAGCCATCAATCTCAGAGTGGATTGGACAGGCCTCGTGCACAGCCTAAAGACCTTTTGTACAGAAAGAAAAGAATACCCCTAAGTATTGAATAATTTAATGAACATTTTGGAACTTCATTAGACTTCCTGGAAGCGATGTCCCACTGTCTTCACACCTGTCACCCCGGCTAACACAACAGATTCGCAATAAGTCTTCCCTTGCATGAGAGAGTGCTATAATTGCTAAGCCCTCAGGCTTTTTGCCTCGGGTTTAATCCTGCCATAACACAGCTGTATGGGAAAGCTTTTCTCTTTTCCATTTGATCATTTCCTCTGCACCATGACTGAAAGTCTTGCTTTTTTCAGGTTGTAATTTAAATGTGGCTTTCTTTTTCATGGCGGTGTTTGTCTAAAGTCTTGACTGAGTGGTCATAGCTTTTGTTTAGTCATTGTGATTTGACTTTCTGTTGGGCCACACCGATGTTGGACCTTTGTTAATCCTTTCATACCCTGGTCTACGATTTGGTAAATGGTAGAATAAACCTGCCTGAACTGGCTCTACCACTTGTTTTGGGTATGCAATGCCAAAAGTACGTGTTGTGAACTCATGACTATTTTTCTATTATTACTATACTATTAACTGTCATCTTAATTATATGTTAAAAAACAGTGATAGTTTTCTTAACATTGTCAGAAGGGGAAGAAAAATGCAAAGAAACATTTTTTTCTTGCTTTTTTCTTTATGCAGCTTTGCAATTGTTAGTTGTAAACACCATTCTGCTCATGGCCTTCTAAAAAACTCCAAACATCCCCATAGATGCAGTCTCATGAAAAGAGTTCCTGTTATAGAACTATGATTTACTGATCTTAGCTCAGAGGTTGTTCACACATCAGTGGATACTGGTGTGTTTTATAAAATCAATGCTAAGTACCTCTGCAAATTTTCCTGCCATCCCATTTTCTTTTTTAATGATCATTGCAGAATGCATAATCATATTCACCACAGATTGTTTCAGCACCATAAAAATTATCCAGACAACGATGAGTAATGTTACTGAGTGTGATTTAATGAAATGTATCCCCCACACCCAAATAGCAATACATCACATCACATGATTTATGTAAGAATGGGGAAAAACCATATATATAAAACAAAAACACATTTCTCTTGTACAAATGTATGCCAGCTTAATGCAGAGGTAAAATGGGTTTTAAAAAAGGTTAAATATGAGAAAAAGTGATTTTACAACATAAATGTTTCCATCATAACTCCAAGTTTATGTAAAAGTAACAGCAGCAGGCTTGGCTTCCAATGCCTTGCTGATAGTGAGATATCTTCAACAGTCAAAAATGCCACTGTGACTTTGAATGTTTATGGTAATGTTAAAAAAAATACTAAAACAAATTACATAAAGTTTGAAAGTTTTTCTCCATGTATGTGTGCATTCTCTTTTCATGTACTCCAGCTTCCTCCCACTGTCCGAAGACATGCATGATAGGTTAACTGGTCATTGTAAATCCTCCCAGTGAGTGTGAATGGTTGTTTTTTTCTCAGTGTGTCGGCCATGAGATGGAGTGGCAACCTGTCCAGGATGTGCCCTGCCTCTCGCCTTCTACTGTAAGTACTAGGACAGGCAGCCCCCTGCTACCTTGAATTACATTTGGCGGTACAGCAAATTAATGAATGATGAATTACATAAAAATATTTGGAGGATCCTATTTTCTTTTCAGACAACCATACTATACATTAACAATACAAGAAGCATTGCAGCTTTTACGTTAATGCAACTTTTTATTTGACCATTTGAACAAACCTTTTCTAAGGAAAAAGGATGATTTAATAAGATTTCTGAGGTGACTAATCAGAATAGGGAAAAACTTTGCACTTGTCTATTTTCCATTTTTATTCCATCACTAGTTAGCATTATGCTAGCAGCTCTTTGAGGCTGCCTTAATGCTATATAGCAGTTTTAAATGAAACATGAGCGTGGTTGTTGAGGCTCATATCAATGACGGTTGCTCAGTGATTATCCAATAGTAGCCCAATTTCTTTTTACCCCCAAGTTCCTTTAGCTGGTATTTCCTGAAGCAATACTGTTCATTAGCATGTACTCAGTTGATGCTAACATACTAAAGACTGCAGTTTCTTCTGAATGGCACTTTAATGGTTGAAGTAAAGTCTAATAATTTTAGATAAATGAAAGACTGTAACCAAATTAAGAAAAAAGAACCATATTAGATCACAAACCAAAATATTGGGTGATCAAAATGTGATGGCAATCCAATCCAAAGAATGCTAATGTGGACGTGAGAGGCTGAATGCCACCTGTAGAGTCACTGCTGCTAATATCATGAGAGAGCATATTTAACTGTATCTAAGCATATCTAAGCATATTTAACTGTAGCGTTTTTTGTTAAACCTAATTCATAAAAGACTGGTTTAAACCGGACACACATTTGCACAGTAGCCTATACATCTGTACAGTATTTCTCCATTGTCCACTCTTCACCTCTGCAGACTGGCGTAAAATCAATTGGTAATTCAAAATGATTGGTGCGTCAATGCCAGTTTAGTAAATGGATTCATCATTGTCAATAACAGCTTTCTTTTCTCAGAAATTGCAGGTAAATGGAAATATTCAGCGTGCTCGACAACCTATAAATCTTTTAATTGGCTTGTGCATAGTAAATCTGATACTATCTGGTTTCCTGAGTACAGCATCAGTAGGAACGGTAGCCTATTTGTTATATGCATTTACCTACTTCTTAGGATGTTCATTTCACATTTCCTCATAAGTCTGTTATTAGATTTGCAGCACAAAAGTAGATCATTATGAGTATGGTGTAGATCATTTAAGGGATGGAAGTTATATGTATGTAGTTCATGCATATCTGTACATTCCCTTGAAAGTAATAGCTATCGGAATTAGAACATCATAAAAACCTCAGACAGACACAGCAAATTTAAGCTTTCATTTATCAACCACAGGGAATGCAAAAAAGACAGCCTGGATGTGTGAGGATGAGTTTTGGAGCCCTCACATAGAAACCATATTTCATTGAACCGCATTAGAGACAGTTTGTTTATTGTAGTCATGTCTGCACAGACTCATTATAATCCCAATTTCACCTGGGTATTGTTAAACATGTGCATATATAATTGAATAGAAATTTTAAACATGGGACTCTATTGGATCATTTCACATAAGAATGAATTCAATTTAAGAAGTCAAAATAAATTCGACAGAGTTAATGCTAATGCATGCTGTGTTAATAATTAACTAAGTACACTAATCCCCTGAGCTAAAACAGACCTGTGTTTGTGTGTGTGTGTGTGTGTGTGTGTGTGTGTGTGTGTGTGTGTGTGTGTGTGTGTGTGTGTGTGTGTGTGTGCGAGCGAGGGTGTGT
>JAVQJG010212868.1:0-15485 GCA_036024015.1 Craterocephalus amniculus
CTAGGGGTGTAACGATTAATCGATACATCGATTTTATATTCCTATGATTCAATAGATTGAAATGTGCTTGGCAAGTTTGTAGTAAAATCGATATTTACCCATGTATTATTGTTATAAAAGGTATTGTATCGATTCGAATCGATATTGAGAAATACTTTGGATTGAAGCACAGAAGATTATATTTTTGCAATTTTTTTTGTAGAGAAAATAGTGGAAGTAGCTGGTAATTAAAATATTGTTTGGACTAAGTGTACTTTCATTTAAAATATTTGTATAATTATTGAAAATAGTGCCACAAAAGGTTTAACCCCGGTTTATTCAACTTGGAGAGGGGAACTTAATAAGAATTTTAAAAAGTGGTGAATATTTTTTGCTATAAATAATTGTTTCTTCTTTTGTTTATACCCATATTTTAATTTATACTTGATTCCCTTGAAAGAAACTAAGATTCTTCTTACTAAGAAACTTCCCTGCACTGTTCAGCACTCAGGTATTTGTGAAAATCAGACTGGTTGAATTTTTGATGATAGTTGTTGTTAGATATACTGAATCGATTTCAAGTCACTGAATCTTTTCGGATTCAATAGTTCTAGATGAACTAGAATCGTTCATGAATCGTATTGTAACCACAACCCGTGAAATGAATCAAATCATTGTTAAAATGAATCGTTCAGAGGAAAAAAATGTTTATACTTCCTCGGTGCTGTTAGGATATGTTTTTTTTAAAAGAGAAGCTCCCTCTCCTTGTGAACAAAGCTTATCTGTTCCACGCAGCTACACCCACCTAGACATCTACTCGGGTCTGAACAGCAACCTGAACCGGCAGCACCACCGTCTGGAGTCTCGTTACAGCAGCAGCTCCGGAGGCTCCTATGAAGATGAGAAGAGTAGGAAAAAAATCTTTGCTCACCCCCCTTTAAGCACTAATATAACTCTTCCCCTCTTACAGTTAGTGCTCTCTCCTCTCTGCAGGTGACTCCATGCCGGTTTATGCAAACTGGCGTCTGAAAGTGATGGAGCACAACCAGCCGGAGCCTCTCCCCTTCCCTCCATCAGGTGGCTGCTGGTCTCCTCTTGTGGACTATTTACCAGAGACAAACACCCCCGCTGTTCCCCTGCACAGGTACACGAAACACTGCCCGCTCCTCAAAAACAGACCAGTGTTGTGTTAAAGTAACACCCTTTGTTCTTTTTCAGATGTAATATCGCAGTCATCCTCCTGACGGACCTCATCGTGGATCACGGGGTCAAAGTGGAGTGGAGTGCCTACCTGCACCTCTTGCTACATGCTGTGTTTATTGGTAACCACAGCTTTCTGTCTCTACTGTCTGAATACCTCAGTCTATTTCCCCTTATGCGCTTGACTTCGATACCTTTCCCTGGATCAGTTAGTTTCTTTGTACCTCTCTCTAGGGTTCGACCACCAGCACCCAGAGGTCTACGAGCACTGTAAACGCCTGCTGCTTCATCTGCTCGTTGTTCAGAGTTCCAGCAGCAGCGTTCAGTCGGTGGCCATGGTGCTTTTACGTAACAGAGACTACAATGAGCCGAGGGTCCTGACTGTGAAGCCAGCAGCTCCAGAGTTCAACCTCACAGGTCAGTTCTGCTGAGAAACAGTGAGAGAGTAAAGGAGGATTTAATTTGCTACCAGCTTTTTACTTTGGATGGTTTGTTGCATCCTGCTTGTTGTTTCCAGGTTCAGTCACTGGATGGCAGCAACATGTAAACCAGTTTTAGTGCATGAAAGGGTTGAATTACCTTTTACTGTCCCGATAAATCAGGTAAACATGTACAATGTTTGTGTCGATTGTTTGTACAGGAACTCAGGAGATTTTACCAGATTTTCAGCCGTCACCTATGACCGACTCCGGCCTCAGCTGCAGCTCCACGTCCTCCAGTATAAGCCTCGGGACAGTGGGCACCGCTCTGTCCCACCTCTCTCCTACACTTCTAAGGGAGGTAGACGTCACAGCGGAGCAGGACGAGAAGGCCAAAGCTCTTATCGAGTTTATTACTTCAAGGTGAAAAGACTTTGTTTTATTCTAATCACTAAATATTACAACATCTCTGATTGTTGTTTGTTGTTCACCTGCTTCCATTGTCTCTCTTATCCCACAAAGTTTTGCTTTATTATCAGTAATCTAACATGAGAACAGATCAGTATGCAACAATAAGGCATTCGGACTATTTTACTCATCTTGTACCATGATTTGCTTTCATGCTTGCAGCAGTGTCTGAGAGGACTGGGTATTTTTTGTGTGGGTTTGGTTTTGGAGTTGGTGGTGTTTTATTTTCTTTGCCTGGTGTGATCACTTCAGATCATTTAATTTGGTGTCATGGTAACTTTCACTCCCGGTGACGTGTGTTGGCTTGTTCCTCGTAGAAAGCGGGGCCCGCTCTGGAACCACGAGGACGTATCAGCCAAGAACCCCAACATCAAGAGCGCTGACCAGCTGAGTGTTTTCGTGAGACACGTGGTGACCGTCTTCAAACATTCACAGACAGGTCAGGAAGGTTTTTAAATCCTACTCTGGTTTTTATTTCACTTCATTCTGCCACACCTGTGTGATTTTTACCATCCTTCTTTATTATAATATATTATGTTGTTCCACGTGTGCCTCCTCCAGGTTTCCAGCTGGACTCTCTGCTGAGTGAAGTAGCTTTGAGAACGGCTCTGTCTTGCTCTTCTCGACACTACGCTGGCCGCTCCTTTCAGATTTTCAGGGCGCTCAAACAACCTCTGACTCCAGCCACACTGTCCGACATCCTGTCTCGGCTGGTTGAGACTGTAGGAGACCCGGGAGAGGAGGCCCAGGTAAACATTAGAAGAAAATCACAATACAGCGGTCACTTGTTAAGCACAGGAGTTACTCTAAGAAATACTGGAAGTAGTCACACTTATTTTTTGCAAATATTATGGATGTTTTAAGGTTGTAAAACCACTCACCACAGACTTTATACACTTTTCTCAGAATGATATTAACATTTTCAGACTTTGAACTCTTTCAAAGTTCAAAATAATTACAGGATTATAGAAAGAAAAAAAGTAGCAAAACCGCGTTTCAAGCCCAAATGTTTATTTGAAAAATAAATGATGCATTCCTGTAAATAATAACGATGGATTTTTATAACTAAGATGCGTGGGAAGAGTATGCACACCTCCTCATTAGTAGATGGGTGCGGGATGGAAGGCACAATGATATGAAAAACAATATCAGTCTGCACACCAAAAGATGCTCCTGATAAGTTTATTAAATTGATGTTTCTGGCTACGGCCCTTCATCAGACCAAAGAGTCTGCATGGAGACATTGCTCCATATGTACACCCATACCATCCGATCACCTGGTACAATCAGGTACCCTGTGATGTGACACATGTATTATATCAGTTCCACACACAGACAAAATGTCTGTGCACATGCATGTATGTCAGTGCACACATGAATATGTGCATTTGTGAACTAACAAATTTAATTTTAACGCTCAACCTACAAGGTTGGACACATACAAAGTAATTAATAGAGTATAGAGAATTTAATAAAGTAATTAAATGAGTAAACTCATCCAATGGTAAAGAGACCGATTTCACAGTTCCTCTGACCATGCCTCTTCATCCTGGAGCCGCTTCACTGTAGCGATGAAATATTTATGTAAATCTGTCAAACTGAACATTTCCATACTGTACAGGAGACACGGCACAGAGGAGATTAAATGACAATGTTCTACTGTACAGCCAATCAGGATGCAGAAAACAATACACAGTAAAAAAAAAAAAAAGTCATGCAAACTTGAACTAAAAAAATCTGCGTTATTGCGAGGGACCACCGTATTCTAACAGATGATTCATCTGATTTTGCCACCTTTTCAGCTCTTAAATCCCTCTCAGTTGTGTTACTTGGTTGATCATGTTTGTAGTGTTTGTATTAGCGGTTCTGAGTGGTGGTCTAATATTTAAAGGCTGACTTGTATTTTTTTCAGGGCTTCGTCATTGAGCTGCTGCTGACTCTGGAGTCTGGCATCGACACGTTGGCAGACACAGTAAAGAATTATGACCTCCTCACTGCCTTAGCACAGTAAGTAACCTCAGTAGCAACTTTTCACTCCTAACAGATGTGAGAAAAAGTGGCTTGGGAAATGCTGATTGCCGTTTTATTTGCAGAAGCTCGGCCCGTGACCAACTGCTGGGGGCAAAATTTGCCGCCAACAGAAAAAGCACCGGCCAGCTTAACCTCAACAGCGGCAGCCTCTTCCATTACGTCCACACTCGTAGCAACTCCCTCCGTGCCAGTCTCATCGGCGAGCGGAAAGCCGACAGACAGAGGAGTAACACCCTGGACATAGCGGACCGGCTGGGTGGTAGTCACGGAAACCTGGCACGCACACGAAGCTTATCATCGCTAGGAGGGGGAGGGAATCCAGGCGGGGGCCCGATGCCGCCCGTGGATCCCTCCAATCTGATGGCCACCGTCTTCTGGATCGCCACGTCTCTGCTGGAGTCGGATTACGAGTTTGAGTACCTGCTGGCCCTGCGGCTCCTCAACAAGCTGCTTGGCCAGCTGCCGCTGGATCGCGCCGACAGCAGGGAGCGTCTGGAGACGGTGCAGGCCAAGCTGAAGTGGTACAACTACCCCGGACTGCTGCAGTTGTTCCTCAAGGGCTTCACCTCGACTTCTACACAGGAGCTCACCATCCACCTGCTCAGCAAACTCATCAGCGTCTCCAGACACACGCTGGTGGACCCCTCAGAAGTGGCAGGTAAATCCTGCAGACACGTTAATACAAGAACTTTACTCTTGGAGTTGGCGTCTGATTACATATCGCTTCTTTTCTTCTTTCTTCAGGTTTTCCTTTGAATATTCTGTGCCTCCTTCCGCACCTCATCCAACACTTTGACAGCCCCACTCCGTTCTGTAAGGAGACGGCCGATAAGATAGCCAAGGTCTGCGCTGACGAGAAGTCGGCCACCCTCTCCAACCTGGCCCACATGATGAGCCTGTACAGCACGCACAGCTACTCCCGAGACTGCACCAACTGGATCAACGTGGTCTGCCGTTACATCCACGATGCCTTCGCTGAGAGAACCTTGAACCTGGTCACCTACCTGGCTGAGGTAAGCACGATGCAGAACAAACGTTTCTTCATATCGCTCACATGCTTTTACACCAGAAGCGCTGCAATTACTCTATTATGCTAAGTAGTGTATTAAAAACAAAACTCTTGAACCTGATTTTATGACTCTTAATAGATACTTGTCTATGTCTATAACGGATTATTTCTTTGTGAAACTAAACTCTTCAAGATTTACAAGCAGTTTAACATTTCTGAACCGCAGCAGCTCTGAGTGGGAGCCGCTCAGAGAGACTCTTGATGCGTCTGAGAAGCTTGGGGAGTTGTTACAAATATCCGCCCTACTCTGCTTCCGATTGGCTGTAAGATCATGATCCCCTGTGATAGGCCACTGGTTCCTGTCATTCATAGCAGCCTCTGCTCATGTTTTGCTGCCTGCTTCACAGACAGAGAGCAGGTTGTTGTCACAGACGGCTGAGATATTGCTTTTAGGATGACAAGGCAAAAACTGAGTTTTTATCTTTAGATCGCTGTGAATAATATTTAGGGACACTTTATTTCACATTATTAACTGTTTATCAACTTATTTATGGAAGATTTGTTTTGAAAAGAAAGATAATAGAGCTTTGTAATTCAGAACATAACTTGGGTCTGGACTTAGGTGCTTTATAGACTCTTGTTTTACACATTATCACTTAGTAATATTAAGTAGGAATGTAACGATTCACTCAAGCCACGATTCGATACGATTCCTGATTTTTAAGTTCTCGATTTTAATTTTTTATGATTTCTTTCCAACAAAATTAATTTGAGTTATCTTATGGCCAAATGAATTGTCTTTTTCTTATAATTGCCTTTTTCTCCCTTGTTTAAAACTGTGACCTTCTATTGCCTGTTGTACTAACAAAACTTAACACTGCACAAATAATTATTATAGATATGGAAACGATCACAAATCTTTATGACCAAAGCAAGTTTTATTTTATCATCTGCATTGCATGCAAATTGATTTTCCTTTTTTTTACATCGATGGCACTTTAAACCAGTTTGAATCGTATTTTTTATTTGTATTAAATTGATTTTCAAAGTATCCTTACATCTCTAATATTAAATTAAGATTTTGTCAGTATTCAATGATACAGCAGACTATTTCAGCCCAAACCGTGAATTACTTATGTAGCGGTCAGATGACTGTTAGCGGTGCTGCTCGGGATGTTTACAATGCGATGCTCCTATTATTAAAATTTGTATTGATCTCATTGTGTTGATTTCTGTTACTGCCAGCTGCTGGAGAAGGGCCTCCCCGGCATGCAGCAGTCACTGCTGCAGATCATCTACAGTCTGCTGAGCCATATCGACCTGTCAGCAGCTCCTGTCAAACAGTTCAACCTCGAGATCATGAAGATTATTGGCAAATATGTTCAGGTAAACCTTCACCACACACTAAAAGTGTAAACAAGTATGTAAAGATGTTTATTATGGCAGATTTGCCTTTTTTTAATAAGCAGGCTCAAATCAGCATAAATGCATTCCAACTGCTTGAATAATAGCTGCACACATACAGCTCCATGTGTATGAATACCACAATGATCTGCTCTATAAATAGTAGCATAGTTGACGAAGAAAATAAGTCATTCCGGGTTGTAGCGTAGAAATCTCTTTTAATTCACTTCCAGCTTTTTATGGAAGCCTTTCACCCACCCTGACCCATGGCACTTTCCTCTAACAGCTGCAATCCCATAACTGCCCGAAGCAATGGCTCACTGTTATTGTTGCCTCTTTATATAAGACATTGTTCATGTGCACGGACTAGTAGCTGGTGCATGTGCACTGGCGTATACTGACCTCATTTTAAGGCTCCACATCATAATCGTGCACCATGCAGAAATCAAATGTCATTGCAGACCGAGTGCAGTTGCGGGTAGGGGGATAGTTTGGGCCTCTGAAGGAAGATGTGTCCTTTTTTATATTCATGAATTCTAGAGAAACACCCACACTGCTTGTAATCTCGATGTATAGTCATATTGTTTCTGGTTTTTGCAGAGCCCACACTGGAAAGAGGCCCAAAACATTCTGAAGCTGGTGGTGTCGCGTTCGGCCAGCCTGGTGGTGCCCGACGACGTGCAGCGTTCCTACAGCACAGAGTCATGCGGCTCTCCAGAAATCGCCTTCACACGCATATTCAACAACTCTTCCAAGGAATTGCCTGGCAAGACGCTCGACTTCCACTTCGACATCTCAGAGGTCAGAGAGCTGCCGGACTTTTCTGGAAAATACTCCTATTCAGAGCATGTTTTTATCTTGTTACTAACTTGTATGGCTCTACAGACGCCGATCATAGGGCATAAATATGGGGATCAGCGCACGGCAGCGGGGCGAAACGGGAAGCCGCAGGTGATCGCTGTGACGAGGAGCACCTCCTCCACGTCGTCTGGCTCCAACTCCAATGGTCTGGTGCAAGTGAGCTGGAAGAGGCCTCAACTCTCTCAGGTGCCTGATCAGACCGACTGTTTTGTCTTTGTTTTAATTATCAGAGATTTTCTGGTGAATCTTTCCGGGTGTAAGTTTTATCATCTTGTTGTTGTTACAGAGACGAACCAGAGAGAGGCTGATGAATGTCCTAACTTTATGTGGCCCAGAATCTGGCATTCCCAAAAACCCATCTGTAAGACTCCTCTCCTACTCTAAGGCCTTCGACAACGTCTCTGTACATTTACTGTCTTGCTTACTGCAGCTGTGACTGTTGTCGTGGTGTTTGTTTTTTCTGATGGCTGGCTTTTTCTGTCAATACATCTCGATTGGACATATGACATCTGTATTTTACAACCTGACCATAAAATCCTTTTCCCAGGTGGTTTTCTCATCCAACGAAGATCTGGACTCTGCCGACCAGCAGACGAGTCTCATACCCACCGTGGAGGAGGCGGTCAGAGAGGAGGAGGTCCTGGGAGAGGATGCAGGCAGTGAACAGCAGTTTGGTGTCTTTAAGGACTTTGACTTCTTAGATGTGGAGCTGGAGGATGCCGAGGTGAGAATTTACAGGGAAGTTTCATTATGAGAAGAAAATTTTGCGTTAATCATGGATGAAAAGTATAATTCATGTCAGTCACGTTTAAAATTAGCAACTTCTGCCTCGTAGAGCTGCTTCTTGTTGTCTGTTAAGTCAGACTTCACTCTTCGTAACTTTACTAGAACGAGTTGTGTGACAGATTAACGTCATTGTTTTATTCGCCAAACTTTTACCGTATTGGTTGTGACCACCCAGTACAAAGAAATCTTTGTTATGTGACCGTCTTAAGGCTACTAACACACATATTCCTTCTCCTCTCTTGCCACAAGGAGCTGCAGGTAAGTCTGTGGACCCAAAAGTTACTCAGAAATACCCAGTTCTTTGTGTTTTCAGCACCCTGCCGTCTCCCTCTGTTCTCATCCAATCAAGTGCCGTATTTAAATCATCGTTCCTGTGATCGTGAACCCTTTTGCTTTCATAGATGTAGAATTATGCATGATCACCATCCCAGAATTTGGCAAAACAAACATTTCACACACTGAAGCACAAGTGTTTGTTGATCTGATTTATTTATTTATTTGATTTAATACCTTAAGTTGTGGAATGTTATTTGTCTTGTGGTTTGTTTGCTTATTTTTAGCATTTTCCTCTCCGCCCCCCACCCATGTGGTGCCTACATGCCCGCTGTATCTCACTGCTGTTTGCTTCATCGTCCTGCAGGGGGAGAGCATGGACAACTTCAACTGGGGGGTCCGGCGTCGCTCCCTGGAGAGCATGGACAAAGGGGACACGCCGTCTTTGCAGGAGTGCCAGTGCACGGGCAGCACGCCAAGCCTCAACCTCACCAACCACGAGGACACGGACGAATCGTCTGAGGAGGAGGTACTGAGCGCTAGCCAGATTCTCACCCGCCCTGGCCTTGTAAGTCTCATTCAGATCAGGGTCCCCCACCCACCCCCTCCCTCTGCACACCCACCCGACCTCCCCGTGCTCCTCACACGGCTCGCTGGCATGGTGTGCGTGTGTGTGTGTGCGCGCATACTGAGCCGGATCTGCTGGCCGCTTCCTTGCTGGTGATAGGCGCCCTGTCCAAGCTCAGCCCAGCCCCTCTGCTGCTGATTTCTAGATTAATTCTGCTGGTCAAAGAGATAATTTACTATTTAGTTTATAATTGGTAAGTATAACGTAGGAAATTTCAGGCTTATTAATTGGGGGAAATCTTGTCATTCATAATTCTGATTATAAAGAATGTGAATACAGATATATCCTTTGATTTCTTCAGTATATCAGCACATTGCTTTGCCTTTTTTCCAACGCTTCTTTGTTTCGTTTTGCTTCGCGAGCAAGGTCTTACCCAAAGCTGCTGATAATCTAATTAATAGAAATGCTTTACCTCTGCTTAATGGGTATCCCTCTCTCCCTCATCTTCTGCCCTTCTTGATCTTGGTAGTGCACGGTGAGAGAGTGAGCTTTTGCCCCTTAGTGGACAATTTTCCCTCCCCCTGCTACACAAAGAGTTTGCTTTTATACTCTGCGTAAAATGAGCATGCTGTTTATAATAATGATAATGAATCTGTTTATTATGATGTAGCTGAAATAAATAATAAAGGCATGATGATACTTTAAGCCTGATCTGGTTTGAAGATGCAGATATCAGTTGAATGAAAGATTAAAATGACTAAATTTGCTCTGCTTGATGTAAATACTGGAAATAATGTTATTTCTGTAGCTAACATGAAGATTTGTTTCTTGCATCTACACACATTATGCACGTTTGCCTGTGTTACTAAGGTGTAAACAACTGGTGGGAATGTAATCAGATACTCGCTTCTTAACGAATGATCTGCTCTTGTTTGGTCATTAAGGGGAAGTTCGTTATATTTCAACCTGCACCTATTTTCTAGCAGGAAATACAATCATTTACTCACACAGACAGTTTTGGTGTAACTGTAACTCCTTCGGGAGATATTTAGATCCACTCACGATCAGCATGTAAATAATAAAATGGGAGTGAGGGAGGCCAGTTCAGCCTCTAAAATAAGACTATTTCTGCCACAAAACTCCATCATTTCACCAATGTGTTGTTATGAATCGCTGGTCTGATCCCTCTGTGAGCTCCATGCAGCTTGGAGTTGCTTTTTGTGGCGATCTGTCATTATTTACAGCGATTACAGGCCCTGTGGTACAGCCTAGAAGTGACATCATCGAAGTCCTTACTCAAAGTTAATTGCTGTAAATGATGACGGATCACCACAAAAACACTCACAGAGGGATCGGACCAGCGATTCATAACAACACATTGGTGAAATGAAGGAGTTTTGCGGCAGAAAATTGCCTTAATTAGAGGCTGTACAAGCTGGCCCTGTTCACTCCCATTATATTGGATGTACTCTGTTCGCGAGTGGATCAAAATATCTCCCGAAGGAGTTTGAGTAACACCAAAACTGTCTGGATGAGTAAATGATCGTATTTCATGCTAGAAAATAGGTCCAGGTTGCAAAATACTGAAATTCTCCTTTAAGAATTGCATAAAACATGTCACAGAGCACTGTCCTCCAAAGTCAGTGTTGGGTAAAACCAAACCTGCATTAATAACACATCTGGAAATGTTAATTCAGCCTCAGGTGACAGATGTAGCCGTCAAACAGGGGTTAGCATTGAAGCTAAGTTATTGTTTTTGTTCCCTAGCTGAACAGCGACTCTGCCACGGACGATACCGCCTCCAATCACGTGGACTCCCTGCAGCAATCTCAAGACTCTTCCAGCAGCGCCATGACCGAAGAGGCAACCGTCCTGCCCAATCTGCCCTCCCTACACTCCCTCCCCCGACTGGATAGCCCCAGTTTGGAGATGGCCCACTCAGACAGCACCAGCAGCCAGCTGCCTGAGGTGCGATCAATCAGGAGCAGCAATAAACTGTGGTGTTCGGGTTCTTTTTAGCTCGCTTATCTTCCTTTTCTTGCTTTCCGTTCGCCTTTGATCTGCTTCTGCTTTACTTCCCGGCTTGTCTGTTACCTAAAGATGATCAGCTACCTTCAGAGAGTCTTGATTGGGGTAAAAGTGTTGCTTCTGTGGCTCTTATCTGCTGCCTCTGAGCTTCTCTACAGCCACTTCATGGTCGCTAAGCTCTGGGTTTGGGGTGCAGACGGCTGGTTCTTTAACTCTTATGGCTTCCAATAGAGGTGGGGGCTTTGATTTTGTGATTTAGTAAAGAGGGGAAAATATAACGCTCACCTCAGGTCAGCTGTAACTGCTCACCCCCCCACCCCACCCCCCCAATAACACAGCGACTGACCATTCCAACTAAATCCACCAGTCAAAAGTTCCAGTACCAGCTCCTTTCTCTCCAGCAGACGCATGTGTGAGTATGAGACGAGAGGTGTGATGACTTAAACAAAGAAAAGTGGTGCTCGAGCTAATTAAGCCCCTTCAGTTTGCTACTTACTAACACGCCATCGCCAGTCTTGTGCCATTTACTGCTACTGACTTTTGTCACTGTCACTAACAACGGTGAGTATGTGATGTTTATTTTCAGTTTCATGACTCAGTCTTTTACCTTTCAATACAAGAATATATGAATAACTTTAACTCATAAACCCCTTTTCAGATCAGTTTCCAAGCAAGTGCTGCCTCACAAAGAGCTGAATGTAACTCTAGGAACTTCATCTAGCCAGTGGTCTCAATATCATCCCAAGGACTTTTCCCCCATCACAGCCGCAGCTCTTAGTTTAATGAGCCCAAGATAAAACCATCAATACTCCTACTCGTTCCCTCCAGGATGGCCATGACCACTTCTAAAAGCTTTCCGTAATATAGATGCTGCCTCTGTGATGTGCTGGCAGCCTGCCACACTCAGCTTTCGTAATGCATTAGACTTTAAAAAAAGAGGGAGAGAAGAACAAGCTTTGAGTCCATAGTGTTGTTTGCATAACGTATTTCATTGTAGCTGCAGCAGAATTGTGTTTTATTCGCCATCCATCCATTTTGGCAGGAAAGCTGGAGCCTATCCCAGCAGTTAGCAGGCGGGAGGCAGGTCGCTTTTTAGATTTTGATGATTTGATTTATTTTGAATTAATTTACTCATTTTACTTTTTGGTGTTACATAGAACATGTTTATTTGTGCCTATAACTTCATTATTTCTAATAAGTCTGTTATTTATCTGCAGTAACTAGTCTGCAGTGGTAATTCCAGTTATCGGGCTGTACGTCCGCTCAGATGTGCGTCACAGCAGATGCGGCTCGTTCGTTTGCTGACCGGCTGACGCCATGCGACTGCTAATTCCTGCTGACATCAGGGTTTTAGTTGTGTTCCAGTGATGGATGGATATTGGCTCCTCTTTATAGATTCCTTTAACGGCTCAGAGGAATTGTTTCATTAGTTAAAAGAAAACTGATCATTTTCATAAAACGGTTTAAACTTGGCTAACCTGGTAAAGTTTAACATGTCTTTGTCATTTAGAAGCAGCTTTGAAACTCAAGCTAATGATTTTTGGCCTTTTAAATGTTGATTCTTGGAAATTTTGAAACAATTCTGAATCTTGATGAACAAGAATCTCGATTCTGATTGAAAACAATTTTTTTCACTAACCCTATTATCTCGGGGGTCAGTGGGGATCTGTTCAAATATAAAAACATGTGGAAGATGGTACACTCGCCCTATGAGACAATTTTTTAGCCAATGGGGTAGAGAACACCGTACTCAGGTAAACGTGTTTTCCTCCAACAGTTAAACTGATGATGGTTAGTTTTACATACCAAGCTCATCAGCAACAACTTTTACACTTTTTCCAGGGACTGAGTCAAAGATGGAGGTTTCTCTTTCAGCGTGGAGATGTTCTCTACGTTCATGTTCTCTTGATGAAATGATGCAAATCTCACAAAAACCTGTTTTATTCCAGGTTGTAAGACAATAAAGCTTGAAAGTGAGCCGGTGTGTGTGTTGCAGGATGCTGCGAGCGTGACGGCGGCCGATGAGCTGAGCAGCAGCGTGAGCGAGGACACGGGGTTTTGCAGCGCCCCGCCTCTGCCCTCTGACCCGCTGGAGCTCTGCGACCTCCCAGACTCCAATGACCCTCAGGAGATTCAGGACCCTCCAGAGGACCTAGATCCGGCCCCCCCTCCTCCGCCGGCCATCGACACTCCGCCGGGGTCTCTTTGTGAGGACGAGTCCCAGATAGTGCTGCCTCTGTATCTGCCCACCCCCCCTCCTGAGACCAAGCCCGATCCAGATCCACATCCGGACAGCACCTGTGGCTCCATGTGGGAGGATGATGTGACGCAGGCCCTGAAGGAGCTGGACGAGCGATGCGAGGAAGAGGAGGCAGACTTTTCTGGCATGTCTAGGTAAAGACCGTTTATACTGGACTCTGTCCTTTCTGTAATGATCCGTTTCATTTGCATAAATCCCATCAAAGTCCAATCCTAAAGAATTGTAGCTCTTCCCACCGAGTGTCTGCATGCTTGTTATCTGATGTTCTGATGCACAGTTCAGGTTATGATCAGATTCTGATACCTGAATTTAGACAGCTTCAACATTTTAACACTTCCCACATTAACTTTCCTTGCTCTGGGTTGAAATAAGATTTTGCAATTATGTATATTAAAAGAACAGATTAAATACAGATTTAAAATATTTTAAATGGTCTTCTAGCAGCTTCCCATGAGGTTCTTTTTCATAGCTAGTTTGGATCAAACAGTTTCTGGATATTAAATACAGTCTGGCTTAGCTTGAAATTTTCCTACTGGATGTGAATTTATTAATTTTCCACGATAGACCTCGATAGATTGGTTTAGAGAAACTACAGTATGCTTTTTTTCAACGGGGGCGTCTGGTATCACTCCTTCCTGTCGTCTGAAGGTTATTTCTCTTCTGGAGTTTTCTCCTCGGTTTTTAAACAGCACAACTTCCACCACATTAAACTGTTATTTCATCACAAGTTTTCTTTTTTCCTGCTCTGTAATATTTTCAGTGAAGGATTTGTTCAACAGTAGACTGCCAGTAGGTTCACGGTGAAAAGCTCCACCTGTTCAGGATCTTTACACTCTGATATCCATATCTGGCAAATGAATCTGTATAAAAGGGTCTACTGGGTAACAAATGTCTAAACTGTGTGGATAACTAATGTTTAAATGATTGTATACAACAGGTTGACTGAAATATTTTTATCAAAAACAACTTCAGACTGTGGATTCTGAATCTACAGGTGCTACTCAGAACATTAAAATATGCTGGAAAAGTTTTTTTGAAGCTGCAAATCCTAATCAGCAAAACTCTAAACAAATAAAAGCTGAATTATATCGATTTGCATACTATTTGTGTATATTTGTACATTTTATCTTTGCACCACCTTTTCAGGATATTCTAATTTTCTGAGTAGTGCCTGTATGTTGATCTGTAACGGGGATTAATGTTGGAGTCTGATATGAGAGAGGACTGGATCAGTCATAATTCAGTCTTATAGGACGGATTCATATGCTGGAAAAAAAATAGTAAAACTTTTCCATCAGAGATTTGTTTTGTAGCAGATTTGCAACAAGAGGTGTCAAGATGTTTGTAAAGATCACGATTAATGCATCAGGGTGTTTTCTGCCTGAGAACAACCCAGCTCACACCCTCTCATGCAGCATCAGCGGGTAGCAGAGGGGAGCTATCAGTTCAGTATGCAGGGATGCTCTGACTGACTGACGTGTCCAGGGTTACACCATCTGTAGCTAACGAGCGCTGCCATGCCTTCCCCTTTACTTACACTGGTTCTGCTGTAAAATGTAAGAGAAGAGGCGTTAAAGTCTGGATCATGTTCCTGCAGCCATGTTAGAGCAAAACGCAGAATTCTGTATATGCTAATATTCCAATGTCCGTCTTTTCTGACTTGACCACGAGGTCAGTTGGAGATAATTCATTGGTAAATCTATTCTCTGAGAATATATTTTCTAATTAAGTTTTTATTGTATTTTATGTTGATGATACTGGATAAGTTAATAAAAGCCTCGTCGTGCAACGTCTGCTGGGTAATTACAACATGTGGTCAGAGTGATGAAGATGTCCTGGCACGACTTCCTGAAGCTGTGAAGGTGGCCCGGAGCGGTCTGGCTCCGTTCCACCTCTAAAAGCGTTTTTCCATGAAGGTGGGCCAATTCTAAGTAGAGGACAGTTGTACCTGATAGACGGTAACAAAATAACTACAGTAACTAGTTACTAGTAACTACAACAAAATAATATGAAGAAGCTTGTTGGACATCGTCGCCCACTCAGACAAACTTTTGTCTACTAAGCCTGTGTTTTACTTTGCTGAGTCACGAGTAAGTGTGTGATTGTCTGAACACAGTAAGATCCCATTAGTAAGCTGTGTGTGTGTGTGTGTGTGTGTGTGTGTGTGTGTGTGTGTGGGTGTGTGTGTGTGTGTGTGTG
>JAVQJG010212873.1:0-12085 GCA_036024015.1 Craterocephalus amniculus
GTAGTAGTAGTAGTAGTAGAAGTAGTAGTAGCAGTAGTAGTAGTAGTAGTAGTAGTAGTAGCAGCAGTAGTAGTAGTAGTAGTAGTAGTAGTAGTAGTAGTAGCAGCAGTAGTAGTAGTAGTAGTAGTACTAGCAGTACAGTAGTAGTATACATTTTATTTGATAAAACAAATTAAATGATTATGTCTTTGGTCAGAGGAAAGCTTGTCTTATGTTCCTGCATGTGTGTCAAGGACCTCTAGCATCAAAGCGCACTTATGAGGGCTTGCGAGGAATTACAGGCTCAAAACGATTAATTTAATTTAGTAATTTCTTAAAGATGATTGATTGATAATAGATTAATTGTTTGCATCCCTAATTCTGACAGTAACTCAATGAGAAAACCTGGTTGAACAACTTGTGCTCTTGTTTCTCTTGTCCATGTGAATTAAACTTCTAATGGTTGTGTTTTATGGGTGATACAATAAAACATTTTGAAGCAAAAAAGTAATCAAATTTGAAGAGAGGAAGGAACTGTCATGTAAGTTAGATTACGTTCATATCCAATTCTTGTTTGCAACGCAGGAAGAAATATGAAAGGTTTTAGCGTTATTTACATAAACAAATCAATATGTGGTTGGTAGTATAATAATTAGATCTTAGGCAGTGGATTCTTGATGGTCTGAGGCAGATGAACACTAAGCTACATCCAGCCAAATCTGTCCTGTTGTGCCATATACAGCCACTTTTTGTAGGTTAACAGAAGAAACTAAATTTAGCACTGATCCAACTTATTCCCTCTGAACAACTTCTTGCTAATAAACTGAAACCCTGAATGTGTGAAGTACATAGTACCGCAGGGTGAGAAACGGCACTTAACATTTTTTTGTCCTTGAATTTATCCCAGAAAGCGAGTGGAAGGATTTAAATGCTGTTCCTGTACTGTATGACATGTGGAAAAGACAGTTATGTGTTCATTACTTTTAAAGTCAAGGACGAACATTGAACAGAGGTTTGAAAAGTGAAAACAGTGGTTCCACAAAGTCCTCTTTTCACTTCAGGACATACTCATAAAAACAAATGACATGCAGGGAACACTGATAGTGGGGGAAATGTGAGCATGTTTTCATTCTGCCTTGTTACAGAAGAAAAAAAAGCCCAGTAAAAATTGATCAAATGATCAATGAACTGATTCATTTGCATAGGGCTGCAGTGCTGAGTTTGCAGCTGGGCAGACAGTTATTGAACAGGAGACAGCAAAGTACATGTACTGAGTTTCCACAGAATGCATTCCGCATTAATACAGAGAAAAGTGTATGTGTTGAAGTTGATATTCTTTTTTCTGTCAAGTATTACTTTCAAACAAATCTTTGTGACTGTAACTAAGACTGACTGACTTTTTTCTTTGTCTTTCTCTAAGTGAGAACACAGAGTACAGGCTTAGCCGTCTCACCGGACTATTCCATCAGTTTAATTTGCAATTTTTTTTAAATTAAAACCAAACAAGCATCGGCTTTCTAAAAAGCCATTAGCTCTTAGTCACCTGTAGTTTCACATAAATAAAGGGTCTGTTCAGCAGAACGTGGTTCATTAATTAAAGCTTATTTTACACTTTTAATTGCTTATGTCAAAACGTTGCGTCCGCTTCTGAACGGACCTTTGCGCGTGCACATTTTTCCCATCTGAACCATCCCTCTTTTGTCTCACTATGCGCGCGTGCGAGTAGCGCGTGCGGGTATTGGTGGGTGAGCGCTTCTGCTTCTACATGGTGTCATAGAAGCTGTCAGAATGAGTGGGGCTGTGCGGACAGAAGCGGAGAGAGGCGGAGAAAGGGACGGAGGGGAGTTTGTCTGCCACAGCTGCGTGGAGAGGGACAACCCGGAGGAAGATGAAAAAGTAAATCGGAATTCCTGGACCTCGGACGTGAAGTTTTATTCAGCAAGAAGCAGAAACAGTGGAGCTCCATGAGCGGGAAAACAAAAGGCAAAGATGACCATGGTGCCAAAGGTGAGTGATGAGCGCGTTGGAGGCAGAATGGAGTAACGCTTTGACTCCCCCACTGACAGAAAAGAGGAATACTGTATCAAGCGTTACGGCCAGCACGTGGCTACAGCACATAGGGTATTCCTTTTATACTCTACCTTTAATTGTGAGGGTGTTAGAAGCTCCAAATATTAGGAACAGAACTCCTCAAAGTTGTATTTATCCACTGTAGCTATGTTAAAGCAAAATGTCTATTTTTTCTACATGTTCTTCAGCGATCCAACACTAATTCAAGCCAGGTTTGACTTTTTCATAATGCAATGAATTTAAACCTTGCATTATTTATTTTATAAACAATTTGGTCAGTGTCGACATCGTGAAATCAATATAACAGTTAATTTTAGCCGTTAAATAATGTTAGGATTTTACATCAGCTCAAACCCAATGGACAGACCCTGGAAGAGCCAGAACGACAACGCGGGATGCACCGCAATGGAAACTGGGAAACTATCATTACCATGGAAACACAAAGGGAGTTTCCCGCAAGCTGAGCTCCATAATGCATAATTATCTGTGATTTCAAATTCCTGGATTTCCACTAAAGTGAGATTGATTAAATAAATAAATAAATAAGGCTTTAACAAGTAAAATGATAAGACAAGAATATTATTATTGCTGTTGTTTGAAGGATGTGTTTAGGAATACTCCAGCTCTGGGAGCAAGCAGGGCTGTAGCCAAGGTTTTAGAAATGCAGAGGACACACACCTCAAAAGATCAAAATAAACCTAAAATCTGAAATGGAAGCAATTTGTGTTTCATACAAACCACTCTCTGTCTCATGTCCATCTACTCTGTCACCTCCTTTCTTGAACATCCTCTCCTCCCACATCTCTCCTGCTGCCAAAGTCTGTCATTTTTGGTAGTTATCTTCACCTTCCTGGATTTGCCTTTTAAATGGAATGATAAACACATTTCTGTGTTCTCTAGCTACACTGAGTGGATGAGGCATCTGATTTTTCATGTTTTGAACAACCAAGTGAAATGCTAGTCTATCTGTCTGAACCATTAAAGTTAAAGGAGAATTTGGCTTTTTTTTACCTGGGCTCTTTCCTCTCATACATGTGAGTGATGGAGAAAGGAATTTTCAAGATAACTCCAGTATTTACCCGGGCAGGCAGCTAGTTGCACAGTTAATGTATAAGTTATAAGTATCGGGCAACTGGCCCGGCGTCTAACTTCGCCCTAAAAACGTCTTTTTTTCCCACACTGAAGTTCTCTGATTGTCTCAACGAGTGGCCGACAACATATTAGAGAGAAGAAACGAACAAAGGTATCTATATTAAACTGGTGTCTTTGTCCAAAACTTGCACCGATGTTTTGACGCGAGTTACAGTATCGGGCTGAAACACCAGTCTGAGACTGCTGGTGTTTTTTATTGTCTTTTTAAAAAAAAATAAATCTCCCTTTTGCTGTTTTTATTCCAAGTAGAGAATATCTCATAGACATAAATGTTTATATAGACTTATTAATTCAGAATGAACCCATGAAGCTTTTTATTGTAGCATTTACTTATTTAATAATCATATTCATAACTGCACATTTGAACCATATGGGGAGCCTCATTTTTCAGATAGCAGGGAACTCCTGTTTATTAGCTCAATAAACCTGGCATACAGATGAAAATTGCACTCCTAAAATTCAGCAACAGTCTCCACCAGCACCACATTTTCTCCCTCTGTACCTGGTATCATGTGGATATGACCTAGTAGTTAAAAAAGAGGAACCTGGTAGTAACTGGATACTACCACTGGATAGAACCTGGTAGTGCCTGATATCTGCCTGCAGCTCCAAAGACTCCAGAGTGACGTTGTCTTGTTATGTAGCAGCACCTGTCCTTCTCCCACTCCTCGGATCACCTCAATCACAACCTCATCACTTCTGCTTCGGTATTCTTCTTGATTCTCAAATATTTAAGGAGGGTTTGTGATCTTTCCACACATCAAACTGTCCATCATTGCTGTTTGTGGAGCTGAAATGTCTCCACACATGACAGCGCTTCGTACTAATTGATCACTGATCAGTGAGAGAGCAGCACAGATCTGTGGTGCACTGCTGGGTCGCGCTATGCTGTGTCATATCTCATAAGGCAAACGGACGAAAAGTAGTTCCTAACTTTCCTTTCAGTTTAGGTACTTTCTACTGTGTTCTTGTTATTGATTATTAATATTATGACAAAGAGATTGAGTTTTGCAATCAGTTCTAGTTGTTGGTATGGGAAGAACTGATTGTTCAGTATCACTCATCACACATCACTGGTCTTCTCAGATAACCATGAAGCTCAGACGTTTTAAGCAGAAAAAAATAAACGAAGTCCAGACCTCGGTGTCCTAGGGCCTTGGGCAAGAATGCATGCATGGATGGATGGATGGATGGATGGATGGATGGATGGATGGAAGGATGGATGGACGGATGGATGGATGGATGGATGGAGGGATGGATGGATGGATGGACGGATGGATGGATGGATGGATGGATGGATGGATGGATGGACGGATGGACGGATGGACGGATGGATGGATGGATGGATGGATGGATGGATGATTTGTGTTTTCTTGCCACCAACAGTATATTTTTGGTTTGAAGTATTTTTGTTTTCCCAGCAGAGACTCCGGAGTTTTTTAACTAATCAAGCAAGTCCTCAAATAACATTTAAAGAATAGAAGCTACTGTTTAATGGCTTTTAAAATGAAAACGCATTTACGAAAATTTAAAAACTATTTGAAACTGTAAATATGGCATATCTGCGTTGCAAGGGATGGTCCAATTACAATTTAGGAAAAGTTTAAAAAAAGTGAAATAAGCTTCCCTAAAGCCTAAATGTAATGATTGAGGAGTTTCCAGGCTTCAAACCTAATTAAACCAAATCTGCAGCAACATGCATTGTGTGCAGGACCACACTAATTTCCGATAAGACTAAAAGAATGATAAAGATTATCAAAAGTTATTAGTAGGAAAGTGATATATTTCTTATTTTTCACCCATTTTATCACTGAAATCCAAATAATCAACTGCTGAATGGCACATTGTTATCATTTTCATTGTTATCATCTCATTGTTATCATTCATTGATTTAATTTAATTCATTTATTTTGTCTTGGAACTGCCGATGCATAAAAAATTATTTTTTTAGGCGAAAGGAGAAACTTAATTAGCTAAACTTAAAAAGAATATCTCTAAAAATGGCTTGTAGAGTTTTGTCAAGTGTTATTGATTATAAAAAATAAACACCGCTGTAAATCATATAATCCATATATATACTGCCAGCTGTGGTTTTTGTTCAATCCCCAGGTCAAAAAGCATCTAATGCTATCTCATTCAAAATCTTCCCTAGACACAAGTCTGTTCATTAATCTGCTATTTTAAACAATCTCACATGCTAAATTAATGAGGAACTCCTGGAGTCCTACGAACACCGCCCTCTTATTATTATCAACTTAATAACTGGGATTTTTCTACAAGCTCAGAGTCTGGACTCCTACATAAAATCTATTGGAAGTTCTTTTTACAGATGATTATGAAGATGCTGAAGACACTTTCAGCTTCGTAGAATTATAGACAAATGTCAGTGTTGTTACAAATAAGCATGGACACAAGGGGATATCACACAACTTCCTTTTTGTTGGTCACGGAGCTGCATGCCCTCTTACTGTTCAACACATAAAAAACATCTTATGAGACCAACTTGATTTATGGATCAATTAGGAGTGCAGTGGCATGCCGATAGTAATCCTGTGCACTAGAGCGATATCCCCTTATTTGCATGATTATATGAAGCACCATTGCTGCATAAAACTCTGTCTGCTCACAGTTGAAAGTGTTTTCGAACCACAGCTCTGTTTTTGTATCAGAGTAACATAACCAACCACATACAATAGATTCTTCAGATGATCATATTTTTTTAGAGGTTGCTCTATATTCAGGAATCTGAACTCTAAGCTTACAGAAAAGTTAAAGTTAAGCAGATATGAATGCCACACATGGAGAAAGTTAATGGTTAGAGAGTCATTTATTAAAGAAAAACATAGATTATTATGATTCAGGGGTTTCGGGGAATACATGTGCAGTATGGCACACACTGCCAACCTTGTTGAAAGAACATTGTTCCACTATTTATGCAAGAAACTCTTAACGTTACAAATAAGGCAGCTGCAATAAAAGCAGTACCCACTGGTAAAACTTCAACAAAGTTATTTCAAACATTAGCTGTAGCTGTACTTTTAGAGCTATCTAGCATTAACCACTAGGTGGTGGTTAATTTCTCTGAAGCACTCAAGCATAACATCGATACACAGAAAAGGCAATAAAACCAAACCAATAAACAGGAGGGGGATGAGTCAAGATGATGGATCCTCAGAGAAATCTCTGCACTGTAACGTATTCCAGTGTCAGCTGTCCTATAGTGCTGCACTTGTGCTTTTCCAAACTGAGTCAGCTGTGCAGATTCCTTTTTGACAATAACATGTAGTTTACTGAGTTTACAGAGTAGCAAACATAGACTAAAGTTATTAGAGCTTCCATTTTTCTACAGCCCAAAACAAATAAAAACAAAGTTACCAAAACCAGTTTTAATGGTGGGCAGCACTTGATAGATCGGGTTGCATAATGGGAGGTCGGCAGTTTGCATCTGTTGTTGTGTCTTTGGGCAACACACTTCACTCTCCTTGCCTCCACTGTCTGCATCACTGGTAAATGAATGTGTATGACTGTCTGGTGGTCGGAGAATCATCGGTGCATGATTATTATTAATCACACTCGTTACAATAACCATGAGCTTACGCGTATGTTTCCCTTCTACATTATTATTATCTGTCAGCTTTGTAAAACTTTTTGATTTAAACATCTTAAGCACTGCCCGTTTCTCTCAGGAGTGAACAGACAGGTGGGTCTTTGACCCTCGGTATTATTCTTTATGATGCAATTGCAATTTAAGATTAAGGTTTTAAAATAGAAGAACTCATTAACATTTTGTTCTTAAAGAGGTTAGATATAAATTGGATGGATGGCCATGAAATTTGTTCCTGACCTTCATGCCCTCATAACTGCAATGAAGACCTACAGCATTTCCTTCGCTGACTTTCTTTTCACATTATTCACTGTTATTATGGCGCCATCTAGTGATAGAGGATTTGAATTAGCGCTGGAGAAGTAAGAATTCTCTAAAAAAAAACTGATAAAAAAGACTTTTACTTTTTTTTTTTAAGAGACAGGATGATTGAATGTTGGATGTGTGCCCAGACTTCAGGACTAGATTTCTCTACTTCTACAAGCTGATATCATTGCAGTTTTTATTGCAAGTTAAAGGTATTTTTGGAGTTGGAATCATTTGTTTGTTCATATCTGTTCAGGTTGGACAAATATTGGTAGAAAGACAAAAATAGAGAAAAGAAGCTGTGCAAGCATGGCCGACTTCACCCATGTTATCCAGTAATGGATGGATCTTTTCATTTCTTCAGATATATAGAGTATACAGTATCTATATATGGTCACATTGTTGCTATGGAAATATTTCTCATGTAATTTGATTTACATATTGGAAAACATGAAAGGCACAAGTTTAGCCAGAAATGCTTGCTCAAACATCGTTTTATTTTGTCATCTATTGGCTTTAAGTTGCTGAGTTAGCACATTGTCCAGCCGCCTCCTGTTTCATTGCCTTCGCTCCTTTTTTTTCTTCTTCTATGCTGCAGCTTATGCAACACCAGATACTCTGTGATACCTCCTGTAACATTTCGGTAATATACAGTACATGCCTCTACTGTATGATTTAACTCTTTTTAAAGATCTGAAGTTTGGAGAGTGCCTCAGGATCTGAAAGGGTTAACAGACTGCTTCCTACAGTATAGGAGGCACTGTAAGAGGACCACAGTGTAATGGGTTCATAATGTGGCATTCAGGATGGTTGTGTGTATTCTGTGTGTAACTGTGGGCAGTAAGATACTCCGCTGATGGTCAACATTAAGGCAAGCCTGCAGACTTACAGAAAGAAAGTGCAAAAACATTAGTTGTGTGCATTCATGTGTGTTTGTGTCAGCAACGAGGACACAATCAACACATTCATGCTGGTATTTGTTTAATTTACGATGCAGTTGTGACGCTTTATGTCTCCTGAAATGCTTCAGTTCTTTGACTGGTAATAAATTTCCTTTATCTCCAGGTTTGACGATTCAGACTCAGTATTTCATTTTTTATATGGGTGAAATATTAAATTAAACAGCCTCGGATAATTATTGAGTTTGATAAGCAAATAAGGGAAAATATTCAACTCAGGGCAGGAGAGTTGTTATTTACGAGTTTCTATTAATACAGATTTACTGTTTTTGGCAAACAGTATGACACTTTGAGCTGTTGGTGTTTTCTTTGCCTGATGCCTCAGTTCATGCAGGGAGCTCATCTTCCCATAACTGTAATGCATACATTTGATGTGTTGAGGTGTTTAGCCTACATGATTTTGGACATTGTCATTGAAATACATCAGTTAATTAATTATTAGATAACATATAGCCCTAAACTGCACTGTAAAGATGCACAAATGTAAACTGAAAGTAGATATAAATCCAAAGTGGAGGCAAGACTCCGCAATGCATGGCTACATGTTTTGGTTTTTAACTGTTTGTGCATCGAGTGTCTTTACAAGCGCAGTGATACTTTTATTTGCATCCCATAGTCCCAGTTTAGTTTGATTTTGCTCAAAAACACACTTTCTCGTCGATGGGACCTTTTACATGAGAAAGGCCTGCTGGCTCCATCCTTCACTTACTGTGCCAGATCAGCGGGACCTTGAGATGAATCATTGATGACCGGTTCCAAAGGCTTAATGGCCTCTAATGTTCTGTAATGATCCCCCGTCAACACCACGTGTGCGGCCTTAATGGATCCAATGCCGTGGAGAGTTCTGTGGTTTGAACTTCGGTAATTCGGCGTCTTTTTGTCGAGCAGCACACAAGAGGAAGTGCGAAAAGCCATGAGAACAAGGCTGCGGAGCTCCACGGGCGCAGCAGCATGGCTTTCCCTCTCCGTCGATCTACTTCAGGTAAGATTAATACAGCCAGGTCTAATTGTGTCACTGGAATGTGACAAATGAAGCTGTTGAAACTTCAGCAGGACTTTGCAACTTTGCTATTTGTCTTGGGAATAGCTTAAGGGCAAACGCGGATGACTCAATGCCTCGAAAGTGTGTGTGGGGCGGAAACTTAAGTCATTTGCTGAGTAAGTGGCGAAGTTATTTATGCACCTAGAAGTGCTTCTAAAGCACGACTTTTAACGTATTTTTTTTCTTTAATGATTTATTTCTTTTTTGTTTTGTTTTTGGCAAATACGTATACGACGCAAGCGCAAACTTGAAGCGCTGTCCTTGGTGCTGAAAACATGAAGGGGACGCGCCCTGGAGCTTCTGGGCGCAGTGCGGTTAGATGTTCACTCCAACATACTTTAAAAGACCCAAATAAAACCATTAACCATGTAGTGTTGGCTTTAGATTTCATGCAACCTTCATAGTTAATACTTATCGCAAATTGTGGGATCCAGAGTTTGATGGGCAGATATCTCAGAAAACTGCGACTTTATTTTGTAACTGAGAAAATGTAATATTTTAACACCGCTATTTTCAAATGCCTCAGTAACTTCAGATTTAGACTAATCTGCATCCGTGTTGCTGGTCTCCGGGGTCATTCTACTAAAGATTATTCAAGCAAAACCTTTACAGGTAATAATCAGTGACTTCTAGGAAAGTAGAGTTCTTTGCCTAACGTCATCGTAGTTTCAGCGTGAATATTGCACGGAGTATCGCGCTATGCTGATTGGTGTCTGCAGAGTGAGAATGATCACAGACCTGCTCCAACTGGTTTTTTAATTTTACCATAATTCTTATGATGTAATATCCTCACAAATGAACTCACGCTACTTCTTTCGTCAAATCACAAGCAATTAAATTAAATTATGCACCTCCCCAGGAGGTGCTGCAGTGCTCCAACCAAAAGTGAACTAAGCTGTTCACTTATTGCATAAATCATGCAACACCTCAAATATGTATATAATTTCCGAGGGTATTTCAATATTTGAAATTAACGAATTGATATGCAGCTTTTTTTATGATGTTGGTTACTTAATGAAAACTGGATTTTTGATATCCCAGTGCATTATCCTTGTAGTGCTTATCCATTGATTAACTAATTGATTTTACCTGTTTGTTATTGTGGCAACTGAAGGCAAAATATTCCCTTACATCATATTGTGTCTGATTTCTCCAATCTGCTGGTATTTTGGATGATTTGAGGAATCGGTGCAGGATCAAATCAACAATCTGCACATTTAGAAGAGTCTTACCTAAAAAAAGGTCCACAGGTGTGACTTCAGTGTCCTCAGTGGCAGGTCAAAGGTCCTGATCTCAGTTTCTATCAGTCCATCGCTTTCTCTGTCTTCTGCTGATCCTAACTGTGGATTATTGAGTTTGCCTCCTTTTCAGTTATGTAGTATACTCCTCCCTACATCCTCTTTGCTCTCCACTCATTGATTCTTCCCCATGTTTCCTCTGGAGAACAGCATGCACTGGCTCTGCCTGCTGCTCGGCACCAGGTGCCTCATGCAGGAGTCTGTGGGCTTTTTGTCCACCGCCTCCTCCTCTTCCTCTGTGTTGCATTTGCCATGCAACATCGCAGCTGGATCTGCCGCTGACAGCTGTGCATCTGCTCTCCTGTGGGGGGGCTGCCTCTGGCCATGCATGAAGTGGCTGATCACAACGCTTGCTTCCGCTCTGGGACTAATGCAAAGGAAACGTCTGGAAAAACGGCACACCTCACCCAGACTGAAGTGCTCTCTGTTATTCACCTCCCTCTTCTAAGCTGCAGCCTCTCAGCGCTGAACCTCTGCACCAAAATAAGATGAGAGCCCCTCCTTTTCCCCTCCTTCTCTTTTTCATAAATTTTCCCTCACATGGGTCTTTTTCATGGGGATGAATAATTACTCATTCATCAGTTCACATTTCCCTTCATTTTCCCCTCTGTGCCTCCTTATGAATGGTTTTCCTCCTTTCATTCTCCGCTGACACACTCCACACGTACATCTTTCTCTCTTCATGCATGTCTATTTCATTCATCAGTCTCCTTTCCAATCTATGTGCAGGTTTGGTGTACAAGCTTCTCTCTCTGTGTCTCTCTCTCTCTCTCTCTCTCTCTCTCTCTCTCTCTCCCACACACACACACACACACACACACACACAAACACCCTACATCTCATTTTCTTCTCTCGACCCTCCTTTATGATTTGTCTTCTAATTCAGTCACCTGTCTGCCTGCTCTCTTCTTTGCTTTTTAATGTCCTGCTCCAATGACTCCCCCCCCCCAAAAAAACAAACAAACAAACAAACAAAAAAATCTCACTGGCCCTGCTCATTACGTATCAGTGATCAGTGTCCAGCGGAACATGTAAATATCATGCCACGTGGGATAAAGGGTTACAGGTGCTCTATATAATGAAGGAGGTGCCCCAAACCTCTAAACCTCTACCACCTCCAACACACACACACACGCACACACACACACACACAGACTCCCACCCCCCTCCTTTTCATCGCTCCCCTTCCTCTGGGCGGGCAGGGCTGCAGCAGTTTTATGAACGACACGGCAGCACCATGATCCCTTTCCTACTGATCGAGCCCGGAGCGCTTTCATTGACAAACATTCCGGCTTCAGCATTTCTGTCACGGAAGGCGTCAGGAAGCGGAGCATCACCGGGGGAGCGGTGCAGAGCAGCGGCAGGAGCGCAGGAGGCAGCAGCAAAGCTGCAGCGGTCACCATCAGCAGCAGCCGGTGTCGTTCACAGCAGCTTGTAAGCTGTTGATTCCACACTTGCACCCGGACTGGATCTTTACGCACATCTCTTCCTCTTCCAACGCTCTCACGGGACATCCAGATAAAGAAGAGGAAAATCACCTGAGGTGGGGGAGTCCGACAGGTTTTGCCACCCAGACCGCCCGAGGGGGGTGGGGGTGGGGGGGGGGTGGGGGGGGGGACGGGAGAGCTCAGTTTCTGGCTCATTACTGGATTTGTTGAGCAACTTCCATGAGGCG
>JAVQJG010212900.1:0-10181 GCA_036024015.1 Craterocephalus amniculus
CACACACACACACACACACACACACACACACACACACACACACACACACACACACACACACACACACACACACACACACACACACACACATATATATATAAAGTACATGTTTGTATATACTTAGATATATATGTATTGAAGTCTCCACAGAAATAATAACAAAGGCCAAACTAGCCCCAAAAGACACTCCTGTGCGCCGACTCATTTCTCTCAACACTGGCATAAAAGCAAACATGAATCGAATGGCCCACTTTAACCCTTTATAAACTGTAATAGAGAAGGTCCGCCTGTGACTACATTGCTATTTTTGTCCATTGTGGTGTCATTTCTTGAAGTATCCTCAAGTGTTTTATATTTTTATGATCTGTACAGCTTATTCTAAAAGATTGTATGGGTCAATGAAAATTATAATTTACTAAAGTGTTGAAATTATGCCTTGAATATGAAAAATACACAAAATTTGAAAAAATAATTAGCAAGGAGGAGCAGAGTACAAAGGCGTTTTGATTGATTTCATCTGCAATACAAAGAAACTGACAGAGACCCGCTGTACATGGGCATTTTTTCTACTGTGGATTCATTTGAAAGAGAACTTTGAGTGTTTAACATTCCTATAATGTTAAAAATAGAAACAAATTAATGCTATATAGAGCTTGGAGGCCAAAAAAAATACTAATTCAAATTACAGCATTTCCCTTTGTCAAGATAGCGGGTGGGGTTATTGTTACTCAATAAAGAGACAAAAACACTGAACTAAAACACTTACAAATGCAGAGAAATATCAAATAGTCAGTAATTTATTTGAAGTATGTCAGCCTTTTAGTTTTTGAGGCCACTTTTTATATTATAGGCTACACAATGCTCATTCGTGTAAGTAGGCCTGCACCATTGACTCCTTATGTGTAAAGAAAAGTAAAAGAGAAAATAATTCCCTGATTTATTTAACCTGTACTAAGATGAAAACATATAACTAACAAAAACAAATGAAAAAATCTACTCAGCCTGGTGAGGGAATGTAGTAAAACCCAGTATTTCAGCTAAAACCACTTACTAATTGTGATGAAAACTAGCCTCCTGAAAGCCAGGTACACTATCAATCAATCAATCAATCAATCAAACTTTATTTGTATAGCCCTTTTCATACATTACCATGCAATACAAAGTGCCTTACAGTGTAAAATCATATATTAAAAATAGAGTATAAATGACCGAAATAAAAACTTTCTACTGTACATTTTGAATCATATACGCACACACACACCCACACACACACACCCACACACACACACACACAACACGCAACACAAACAGATTATCTTTCGGGATATCTAAAATACACGTAAAAAATGAAAGACTAATGTATTCTTTCTATCAATCCATCTGAAAATCGCAGCACAGAGTGCTCCCTCCCCCTCGCGACATCTTGGCGCCACCTGGTGGTGTACATCGCCGTTTTGTATCGTATGTAGCGCAACGTGATGACGTCATCAAATAGCACCAATGGACTCGTTAGAATGTCGAGATTCTTAGCTTTCAGCTAAAAAAAAAAATCCCTCTAGCTATTAAAGTTTTTGTTTTATGAAGGTTTAAATCAGGATTAAGCTAATTGACGACCCCTAGCTTTAAAGGGTTAACCACCGTCCAATCACTGTTTGTGACTGGGTTCTCAATGTAACCGACTCACACCTGCAACATCGACTTAACATGCAACATATGTGACTCAAAGCAATGGATAATAAGCAGAGATAATTACTTTGTTTATTTAATTGGTTTTGTAGAATTAAATTCATTTATTTTCAGAAACTTATAGACGTAGTAGGACACCGACCTTCGGGGAGCAGGACTGAGGATTCCTGGTGTATTAATTGAGGAAGGAAGAGGAATATGTTACATAATGTAGAAGTCATGGAAAGGGAACCAATGACCTCGCAGCCATTCCAGAAAACATCCTGCCATCAGTTTATTGATTACAAAAGGTTTGTTTACATTTGACCTTGTAAGAGGAGAAGAACATAGCAAAACTTCCATGTCCACACTTTTTCCCCTTTTATTTGAAAAATCATGAAAGACCTTGGTTTTGCTCAGATGGTGGTATTCAGCCACTGTGAATGGCAGGTAAATAGACATTGATTGTCGATAATTGTCACAGCGCTCCATGGATTTGTGTCAGCCTCTAGAAAGGGTAGATGCTATCTCGGCTTTGACCATAGCTAAAGCTAAATGGGGGAGATGCCGATATCTCAATCTCACTGGAGTCAGAATGGAGCTGATAGATGAAAGCCTCGTCTCTGGTGCTTTATGTGGCTTTGTGTCCGCTGGCGAATGTCACCGTACCACACAAATAAAGTGGTCTGGAAATGTAGGTCACTGATGTGAATACCGAAATGTTAAAGAAATGTGACGTCTCATTAAATCCTCCGATGCTCGCTGTCACCAGTAATGTTGCAGAGAAGCGAATCCCGAAAGAAAAACCACATGCTGTCCATGCACACGCACAGGTGGAGCACAGCTAGTTGCTTCACACATGCTTCACATGTGGATAACATAAAAGAACATTCCAAAGTCACATCTGCACATATACGTCTGCGAAAAAATTCATATGACCCCATGTGAAAAACATGTTTGCACTTGTAGCCCACATGTAAATCCACATTTGAACCTCACCTGGTTCATATGAACATGTGGACCACATGTGCTTCACATGTTTCACATGTTCTCCCCATGTGGATCACATCAAAACATTCCAAAACCACGTTTTCACATTTTGGAAATGAGCAGAGGTGAGCAGGAATGAGCTACATTTACTCCGTTACATTTACTATTTTTGAAAAAAATGTACTTGTGTGAGTAGATTTATTTAGGAATACTTCCATACTTTTACTTGAGTAAATCAGTGATTATTTTTTTGTACTTTTACTCCGTTACAGTCAGTATTAGGCTAATGAGTTCGTTATTTCTGTCAGTATTTTTTTCCCAAAAAAATATAATATTCTCCGAGAGTGGAATACGCACCCGTTTTCTAAAGCATCTGAGTTATAGCTTCCGTGTATTACTCACCAATACCTACAACCAATCAAGTACCGTAGAGTATACGTCTTTTGTGTTTTTTAATGGGAGGTCTGCGGGACACTTTTGCGGAGCTCATCTGTTACATAAAAATGTTGCGGCAAAGCAGGAAGTTGAGGGTTTGTTTGACGAGAAATTAACAGATAATGGCGAAGCGTTCTAAAAAACAATTCAAGCAGCTTTCTTTGGAGCAGAGTATGTGTTGTGGAGGTTCGGTGACGGAGAGTGTCATGTTCAATCAAACACATGATCAATGTGTTGCACTCAGACTGCAGTGTGCACCAGCGGCAAGCGCTATGAATGAGAGTGGGCGGAAAATGGAGTGAGATTTGTGATTTTATTGTTCAATCCCAAAAAAAATTACCTCAAACAAAAAACCTTTACGTCAATGAGAAAAAAACATTTCAATCAAAGAAAAAAAAGTGTTCCAATGCAAAAATACAGCTGAAGCTAAAAAAATGCATTTGCATTCCTTTTTTCTTTGATTGAAAATATTTTCTCTGGTAGAAGATTTTTTTTGTTTGAAACGATTTTTTTGAATGAGGCAGTTTGGCTTTGTGTTTGGACCATGTCATGGGGGGTGGTAGCCGAGCAGAGTCACATTTCTGCTTAAAGTGCTTTGTTGCACTAAAAGCTAATTTTCTCAGTTTTTTGGTCAAAAGCAGGCACTTCTGTTGCAGATTACTAAAGAACAGAAAATGCTAGAAAAATTTTTTTTTTTCATGTAGAGGAGAATCTACCCTCTTTTGGTAGTCGCTGTGTTTCTGTAATCATACAACTTTATATTCTGTGGGTCCTGAAAGATTAGCCAAAATGCTCCAAAACCCTGCAGCATGAAGTTCTCTGCCAAAACATGGAACATTAAGAAAGGGGAAGCTGAGCAAAGTCTGCATTAATCTGTCTGTTTCACAAACATTTTTGTTAGATATGTTAAATATTTGCAAGCAAATTTTGAACTTTTTTCTATAAGAAATTCGGTGCTCAAACACGAGTTGCTCAGAAGCCGATCTCTATGTCGATTTCATCTGGAAATTGCTTTTTGGCACAAAGTTTCATTCACATTTCTGAATACTGTAAACACTCAAGAATGCATGTGGCTGGGGAATAAATAAGATGTAAGTTGGTACTCTGTGTAAGTATTTGGATCTTTAGTTTTACTTTTACTTGAGTAACTTCATGTTTTTTTAAGGGTAGCAGGTAAAAGAATGAGCCTCTACATAAAAAACTTCTCCGTATCGTCATTTTTCTGCAGTCAGTGTAATTCCCTCCACTACCAACACTGTGGAAGTATTTGGGAATACTACGGTAGCAATAATGCACTCAGTGAACTGAGCTGAACTGCATTATTTCAGCCTCCACTGACACACAAACACAAAGCAGGGTAGCAAGTGTAAACTATGAATATGTCATTGAAGCAAATAACAAATCTGACTAGCCAATATGCTGAAAAATGCCACTGCCTGAGGGACAGTGTGCAGCCAGGACAAACACTGGATTGCCTTCACCCAATAATTCCAAGATGCAATAAATATAATGTCTCTTTTGGTTGGATGTGGAAGATCTCTGTATTCTTATAACGGTTGTTTTCTCCAGGGTCACATCCCTGCTCTGAACCTGGCCATAATGTCAAAATCTGAAAATGAAAAAGTCTCAGATACTGAGTAAATAAAGAGACTTTGAGACTGATGCGGTTGTTTTCTCTCAGCGGAGGAGGTAAAAAAGGCCTAAAGAAAGATGGCGAGATTTGGACAGACAGGGAAATGCAGGACGGAGATATGAAGTGACAGAAGAGGACAAAAAGAGGAAGTCTGGGAGAGAAAAGTGTGATGTGTGATAACAGGGATGCCTGTGGAGTGGAGAGGAGGATAATAGATAGAGGAAGACCCACAGGGTATCTGCAGGTTTAAGAAAACAAATTTAAGTCTTTTTAAGACCTTTGATCAAATGTAAGACCTGATTTCAGGACATAGCATGCAGCATGGAGCACCTTACAATCAGCTCTGTTCTTACTGGAGCTAACCATGCTGGAAAAGTTTAGAAATGAGAATATAAAACAAGTTTCAGTGTGAAGGGTTTCAGTTTCTAAAGAAGCAATCGGAAAGTAAGGAAGTATGGAGCCCACCCCCCCGAAAACAGAAAAGGTACACCAGAACAGGGTGCACTAGATGTAGGGCCTATTGAAGGGCCTATTGTGCTATTTGGACTTTTCAAGCTTTCTATAGTGTTGCAGCATTGAATCCTAATCAGACCAGTGAGTGGCATCGTTTTTTTTATCACATAAAGGCACGTTCCAGTGTCCCAGCATGTCTCTGCATTCAGTTGTCATGATAATGCAGACAAATGGTTTCAAAGATCGTTTTCTTTGACAGAGGGACAGCTCAGTTATTGGACATATTTTCTGTGTTGTACACATTCACGAGAAAAAAGCCCTGCCCACCTTTGCTGCGTGGTGTGAGGAGGAACACCGTGAGGAGGATGCTTTCAGTGTCATAATAAAAGTTTTTCCTGGCTGTGAGGCAAAGCTACACGTTCACATTCCAGAAGGAATCAACAGCTAGATGCAATGGATAGAGTTTTATTTCTGGGAGCTGCACTGTTGCGACAGCATTTGTACCGACACCTGCATTTTACTGCAGACTGCTGGATGAGTGAGGGCCATGCAGTAGGGGATTAGCACCAGGCTTCTGCTGAAAGGACGGTCTCTTCTAACTATCAAAGACTGTGTAGTCTGAAATTAAGATAAAAGGCCCCTTTAAGGTGTGAAACTGGAGAAAGTGAAGCTGGAACCTAACATCATGAGAATTTGATGGGCTCACATCCCTGATCCCAGACGATGAGGAGGGAGAGTCACCCACACTTTCCCAGCAGTTTTCCTAGAATGCAGTTGTGGTGTTTACTGGAAACATGCAACATGTCAACAGCCCGGAGGTTTTCTCTACATACTGGTTGAACATGCTCATTATATTTGTTACAGTTTGAACCTTTAATTTATTATTTATTCCCTTTTTTTTACTCTTAACGTTTTTTAACCCATGCAAATCTGAAGTCAGAGCAACAATATTTGTTCTGTGTGAGTCTGAATGACAATAACGTTGATACCAGAAGAAAGGATGAAAAAAATGACTGTAAAATCACACATAAAAGCTGGACGATACAGAAGATTTTGGTATCAATCTGATACCAAGTAAATCCAGTTCCAGTATTAGCGATACTGATATAGATACCTATACTTTTTTGCTTGAAATGTCACAATCATTAAATCATTTTGCCTTTAATTATTTATTATAATTATGATAAAGTTCCTTGTTAAATAAAACATCTTTTAATCAACAATCTGATCATCAGAAACAGAGAAGTGCAAACCTGATTATTGTTCATAAAAAACATAACATCTCATCAACAGTGTACCAAAATTTATGCTTTATTCTCTTCTATGTCATACAGCAATCTGAAAGAAATAAGGCCAACAGTGAAAATGAGCTTAACTAAAGTAAAAACTGCTTCATCTGGATCTCATCCATGTTCTCTGGCTTTCTGCCCCCAGAGTCTCTACAGGAAAAGTACTGATCTTCTGTACCGATACTGAAACTAGCTTTGGTGTCAAAACCATCGATTTTGGATAAATTATGCCCTAGTCTTACCATAAACAGAATGAATCCAAACAAAGCAGGTAAACTGGTATAAATGTGAAATGTGAATGTAGGAAACTTGTGCAATCAGAAACAGATGGTTGTACTCCAGAGGGTTAGAGAGGATTGGGGGGGCGTGAGGGGTGGATTACCCCGTCAGGGTAGCGTTTTCTGATGAAGCTAGCTGCATGAGTCAGACCACCAGCTTACAGACATATTTCATTCCTAGAACAGTGTTTTTAGCGGGTTCAGCCTTCTGTGGTGACATGTTGACATTAACAGAGAGTGGAAACATGAAATCCATTAACACTGCTCTTTTCTTTCATTTCATGTTTGTGCAGAACGGCGGAGAAATAAAGAGCCCACGATATAAGTTTGTGTGTGGTGAGCCGTTACGCCACCAGCCTGCCTATTTTCTGAATTATTCAGGTTTTATTCAAGTATAAATGTCATGTTGTGAAATCCTGTCTTCAGCTCTATAACACCTTCTGGTTCAGGTTTAAGGGCACAAACCTCCTTCTTGATATCCTGGATGAGCACCCACCGTGATGGATTTGCTCTTACACCAGGCAAACCAAACAATGTACATGTCCTGCATGTACATCATGCATCACAAGAGCCTCAGCGTGTATGATGGAATATGCATGATGAGGACGGATATGTTGCCGGCACTTTGCTTATAGGGCTTTCAAGCCTCCAATATGCTGCTGTTTTACATGTAAAGTGATAAATACAGCAGTTCTCTGCCGTGCAACAATCCCCGAGAGCTTTATCCCCGGGATGTAAATGCTGACCTGAGCGAAGGCAAATGACAACATCAAACTGTATTTGAGCAAAGCCTGAAGCCTAGTCCACCAAAACATGGACATTTTCTGAATTGAACCTTTTCTGAAGCACTTTGGTTGGTTGTCCACATGAAAATATGTTTCAGCCACTGAAAAAAGGCTTTTTAAATAAATCTAAAAGCCTGTGCAGGAAATTCAAGGGTTTTTGGCTCGTCACATCAGGTTGTGTGCACATCTGTCCTTTTTGTTGGCGTAGAAACAAAGGAGGCTGCTAACAGCCAGAACTAACCTGATGTTTGTTTATGTGTTTACAGTCAGTCAGCTAGCAGGCAGCAATCCTGCAACATCCGCTCTGACTGTGTCTACATGCAGCCAGTAACCTTTTCATTGCCGGATTATCAGCAATAACCCGGTTGTGCACGGCCATGTTAATGCCGGCAGAAACCCGAACGCATCCATATTCTGGTTTTTAAAAACCTGAGTGTTACCCCGGGGTTCCTCTTTTTCCAAATGGAATATCTGCTCATCTAAACGCTTCCGGGAATATCTCCACTGACAGGAACATTACATTGTGTTCTGCATGTTCGATCCTCGAGGACTCTGCTCTTTTAAATGGTAAACAAACAGTTACCAGGTGGGACCCGTGCAGGTCCATACTTCACAGACAGTTTGAGCCAGTCTGTTGTCATCAGTCAGTTTTCATCCATAACGAACAGCCTGCAGCCTGCACAGATCCAGCCCCCATCCTGAGCTGCTGCAGAAAACTTTGACAGCGGCGCCAGAGGAAGCAACAGCACCTTCCTCTGATTGGCCCGGAGACTGATCTCACTGACGGGACAACAGTCAGACCTCCGTCTCATGAGCCATGCAGAGGAGGGGGGGCCCACCTTCAGGCAGAGCAGCACCAACAAATTCTAAGCTATTATACTGATCGTGAATTTTCACCTCCTAATGTTAACCCCAGAGTGTCTGCCCAACATAGAGGGGGGGGGTCGTCTGCGGTCTGGTGTTAGTATGAAATGATCTACCTGTGGGGAGTGGCCATAGCTCCATAGCCATGGGCCCTCCTCACGTTGGGCCCCAGCTAAAACCCAGTCAGAAGCAACATGAAACCCGTATGGGCGAACAGGAAACTGTGGATGAACCCAGACGGGACCTTTCTCTGCAGCCCAGACTCAAAATCTCATGTGCCCCTCATGGACATGCTGGCCGGACTTCAACCTTTCTTATGAGTTTATTAATAATCAATAAAAACACTTTATTATTCTCATGGAAATTGACCTGAGGACACGACGGCTCGGTGAGAGAAACCTCGCTGCACATCTGGGATCTGGCTCCATAAACGTAAAGATTTACCAAATGCAGGTGGGATCTTGCTCAAACGGGTGAAGATTACCCGGAATCGGGGGAGATGTGGGAAGATCTCAGCCAAGGAAGGGGAGTATATCCAGACCATTAATCTTTTCTTTCTACATCCTTTTCACTCACTCCCAGAGATGAACCTGCTCAGAGAGATATGGAGGATTTATCTGGAGTAAACTGTGTGAGTCATGACTCCATTTTCAGCTCAGTCAGTCAAAAACCAAAACTTTGTGCCAAAGGAAGGGGGGGGTGGGGTGTTCATCATCCCCCAGCAGGACAGCAGTGGGTTCAGTCTTACCTGCTGCATGAGTTTGGTTAAAAATTAGAAACTTAAAAATGATGTATTTTATGTTTTGGAATAAATAAAACACAAAAAGAAACGAAAAGAATAACAATGTTAACGTGAAAATAAGGCAAAATATTGTCAAAGGTTTACTTACTTTTTTAAAAAGAAATTTCAGGTTGTTTAAAATATACCCTGAAAGTTTAATCGATTAAATATAACTATAATCATAATCTACCCTTCTTCACAAACAAAGAGCAAAACGTGAAGTTTTCACTATTTTTTGTTTGTTATGTTGCTGTTTTACTGGTCCGATCACTTCAGAGCAAACTGTGCTGCATATGGTTCCTCAACTAAAGGAGTTCCACACCCTGCTTTAGCAAAAAGTTTCATATTTGATAGTCTCTGAAACATGTTCCATCACTTTATGGCTGAAACTTTGCTCCGATATCTCCCCACATTTTGTTAGAGGGGTAAATAATGACTCAAGAAAAAAAAACTTTTCTATTTTAAAGAGAAAATCCAAACATGACAATATAAAATACCCATCCATCCATCCGTTTTCTGCTGCTTGTCCGATGGTCGGTTCATGGGGGCAGACCTCCCTCTCCTCAGCCACGTCATCCATCATCCGGGGGTCCCGAGGTGCCTAGTTCTACGCGAGGTCTCCTCCCGGTGGGACGTGTCTGAAATCAGGAGAATCCTGACCTCATCGGGCTCCTCTGGATGTGGAAAAGCAGCGCCTCACCCTACCTCTGAGGGAGAGCCCGACACCCTGCAGAGGAAACTCATTTAGTTCCCAGTGAGGGTTGGACTCTGACTTTGTCATCGATTCTGTTCATAACATTTATGGGTGGGTGGATGGATGATGGATGGATGGATGGATGGATGGATGGATGGGATGGATGGTGGATGATGGATGGATGGATGGATGGATGGATGGATGGATGGATGGATGGATGGTGGATGGATGATGGATGATGGATGATGGATGGATGGATGGTGGATGGATGATGGATGGATGGATGGATGGATGGATGATGGATGGATGGATGG
>JAVQJG010212905.1:0-18128 GCA_036024015.1 Craterocephalus amniculus
ATCGGGTGTATGAACGTGTGTGAATGTTAGCTCACACACATAGGTGCTGTGTGAATGGGTATGAATGGGTGAATGAGATTTGTCATGTAAAGCGCTTTGAGTGGTCTGTGACTAGAAAAGCGCTATACAAGTACAGTCCATTTACCATTCCCTGCAGCTCAGTCATTAACACAGCCTCATCTCCCTCCACATGTGAAGATGCCTCCACCTCTAGCCTGCACGTCTCCCGAAGTCAAGTGAAGAAGCAACTAGACACTGAACTGGAAGAAGGCTGCAGGTCTTGTCTGATGATGTCTGCTCCAGGGTCCTAAAAACCTCCTCAGAACAACTACTGTGGATTCTTCGGCACATTTTCAACACCAGCCTGAGTCATAAAACATTCCCAGTGCTGTGGAAAACATCCTTTCTTGCTGCAGTACTTACAATCCTAAACATCTGAACCAAATGGCTGCAGACTAGTTGCCCTAACATCTCACTTCATGAAAGTCCTTGAGACTGCTATTGGCTCATCTCAAGTGAGTGAGTAAGTAAAGTAAGTGAACACCTTTCAGGACATATCACAGTTTGCATATCGTAATTGGCTTGGGTTAAAGATGCCATCATCTACCTGATTGCAATGCTGTATATGGAAACATCATTCAGAGAGCCCACTCTCATCTGGGCCAATCAGGCAGCACTTTGAGGACCATGTTCTTTGATTTCTCAAGAGCTTTTAATACAATTCAGCCTACTATGTAATGTGAGAAGCTCGAGAAATTCCTCTACAACCATTTGAATTTATGTCCAACTAGCAAACATCAGAAGGGACTCTCATTTCTCTTCATATGTACACCTTAGACTTCCAATGCAACTCTGAGTCCTGTCATCTCTGATGACTCTGCAGTTGTGGGTTGTATCAGTGATGGACAAAAAGCTGAGTACAGAGATTTGGTCAACAATCATTTCATTTTGAACTACCCCAGAGTTCAGCTGGAAAACACAGAGGCAACAGAGTCTCCACTTCTTAAGGAAGCTGAGATCATTCAGTGACTGTGATGAAACTTGTAACTTGCATCCCTAGTTGTCACAAATCTGCTGTTCCTCTAAGCAGGTTTAAGAAAGCCACATTTCAGTCATAAGAAGAGTAGGTTATATGTGTAGAGAAGTGAGGAAATATAGAAATCACTATATAATTAAGACAGGCAGAAAATTATTAGTTGTGTAAGTCATTTAAGATGTGATCGCTGATCATTTCCTCAAAGCTGCTCATAGAGCAGGGGTATTTTAAGCATTACTTTCATTTTAACTGTATTTCTATGGTGAAAAGTAAAATCTTTTATGCAGTGAGGATAAAACTGTATTTAGTAAGTCTTCTTCAGGTTTAAAGAACACCAGCATCCATCACCCTCCTAAACAAAAGCTTGAATTAATACACTTTTGCACTAATAAGTACTGATTGTTATATTTTTCTACAAGCCATACCATACAGTAATACAGCCGTTTCCCTTCAAGTATCAATAAAGCCATTTTACATCAAATTTATTATAGGAGCACCTTGCTCTGACAGTGATCCATGAAAATGTGGAAATGAGGTAAGTCAATGACCAAGTCAAAGTAAATTTTCATTAATCAAACATTTTCTGATTTATCAGCATTGAGTTATTAAGTTTTACTTTCCCATATGTAGAATAAACTTGTTGGCAATTCAAGACTGTATATGAATACATTTATAGAACATTCTGCATTATGAACTGGAAGCATGTGGTTCCCATGCAACTCCAACATGAATTTACTATCTGGATAGAAATCGTTGACATGATTCCATCCAAAACTTAATTCACAGACAAATTCTTTGACCCAGAGCCTAGAAAATCTATTAAAAACTATTATCCCAACAATCTTGACCGCATGGTCATGAGCTCTGGGTAGTGACCGAAAGATTGAGATTGCGAATGCAAGCAACTGAAATGAGTTTCCTCCGCAGGGTGGCCAGGCTCTCCCTCAGAGATAGGGTGAGAAGGTCGGCCATTTGGGAAGGACTCAGAGGAGAGTGCATGGAGAGGAGACAGATGAGGTGGCATCTGGTTAGGATGCCCCTGGACACCTCCCTGGGGAATTATTTTGGGCATGTCTGACTGGGAGGAAACCTCGGGGTAGGCCCAGGACACAATGGCTGGGCTTCCCTGCTGAGGCTGCTGCCCCCACTACATGAGTCTGGATAAGTGGCAGACATTGGAGAGTTCAATATCGCTAAATCATCCATAAGAGCAAAAATAAATGTCTTGGCTTTCAAAAGAGGCAGACCACAAACATGAATCTTTATCAAATTTAGATTGATCCGATAGTTAACGAGATTTTTGCTAAATGTGATGAATGAATGACTAATGTTGCCATCCCTACAGCCATGATGACTGACAGTAAATGTGTGCATACATTTCCTCAGGTTTCTATTAAGTGAGCTGTAAACATAGTTTAATGACATACTTCAGTCTTGTAGAGTTTCATGGTGTGTTGTTGAAAAGGCACCATCGTTCGAGACACTGAGAAACAAATAGGGCAAAACAAAGATTATGCATGATGTCTCCACCCTGCGGGGTAGCAGCAAAGCATATCAAAGGTTGGCAAGACTGCACTGGACAGCTGCTGTGGTATAAAGACTCTCCACCCTGCCAGACACACAGATGTAGAGTAATGAGTCATTGTGTACTGGAATGCTTTCAAAAGCCTGCGTCTCTCTTCAGCTTCTTTGCTCTCTGTCTTTATGTCTCTTTTCCTCTTCCTCTCAGTATTGTGTCCCACCCTGTATTCGTATTTTATTTACACTTGAATCTTATTTTAATTAATTGCTGAAGCCATGCTTGCTTCCTTTTGAAGTATGGCACTGATCCAGTGTTTAGATGAGAACCCACTTCTCGCCACGTGGTATAAAATAAAGTTTAATAAGGTCACATTACACAAAGCAGCAGCAAAGGGCAAAATTTGTAAAGGTCACAGCAGGGGTAGAAAAGTCTCTACATGCAGCGCAGCTGGGGAAAAGGCAGAATAATTTGACAGTGGGTAACAAAACAAAAAGAACACAAAGTCTTTCAAACTCTATTCATTTTTCAGTTTTTTTCCTTCTCTTCTTACACATTCAAGAACCATTTTAGCAGTTTTTAGTACATTTCCAAACATTAACATATAAAATAACATTTAACAGACAAATTATCTATATTTAGATTGAAAACAGAGGGGGTGGATCATGTTGCGTTAGCGTTTCTTTAAGAAGAATGAGAAGAAACCTGAAAAATGAATAAAAGACAGAGTGAAATTGCAGTGCACAAGTCGAGGCCTTCATTGCTCCCTGAACTTGACAAAATAGGAGACCAAAAACTTCATGAAGCTGCCAAAAGAACAACTACTGCTGATTATTCGGTTGTCAAAGGGAAAATCAGACTTTCCCTTAAAACGGACCCTCCATCATGTTGTTGTGTGAGTACAATAGGAATTCAAGAAATGTTGCGACATTGTCAAATTTGAACAAAAGGAAAATTAAAAGTCTGTGAAATGACATGAGCCATTGTTTTATTCACACCACAACATACATTACAGAGCAAACATCTAAATGGAGAGATTATAAAATTTGATGGATGAAATGAGCTATTGTTAAATGTTATGCTTGTTTCAGGTAATTTCAGGTTCATTTCAGGACAATTTGATGACACCTGGATGTCGAGGTTAAAAGCAAAGGTTTGGTCCCATTCTTGCTTGGTGTAGTTTTCTCTTTGATGTATTTGTGAATTAATGATGCACCAAATGTTTGTCTGTAGGCCATCCTTGAAATATACATTATCTGGATGGTAGCAGAACATGCACCAGCTCCTCTGCATCTTATATATGGGAGTGCATGTGAATAACGCCCTTTCACGGTCCCATTATGTGGATTGCACTTGCTATAAAGTACAGTGCAGGATCTATTTTTTTTAGGAGGCTCGAGTCTTTTGGAGCCAGCAGCAAGATCCTCCACAGTTTCTGCAGCGCGAGGAGTTCAATGAATTCTCCAACAGTAGTCCAGTCTGGATCTGTGGCCTCTCTGTCAAGTTGAAGTCTAGGGTTCTGAAACAGCTGAACATCTGCTTAGCTGTTTCTTTAACAGCTGGTCTGTATGCGTCCCCAGACTGGCAAATAAGAGATCTGCAGATCCCTATCAAACCTGCATAATGAGTATCAGCACCTCCCATCAGGTAACAGCTTCAGGGTGCCATTCTGCTGGAGGAACGAATATAAACATTCATTTAATCCACACTCCATCATACTGCTCAGTCCGCAGCATTGTCCGGGTTTTCTGTCTAGAAGTTTCAGTGGATTTTGATGGGCTCTTGCAGATATTTTAATGGATATTTATAGACTCCTTTGTGTTGTTTTGTATGACTGCAGGTTTTCCTGTGATGATTGCCGGTTCGGTACCACAGTGCAATTTTCCATGCAAGAGGACAGTAAAGTATTATATCAACTTGTCTTGTTTTGTCTTAACACTTGTGACCCTACTACTTTGCAAAATCAAAGTAATTAATGGCTTGTTTAGTGACTTGCATATCATTACTTATCATCTTTTCAACTAATTTAGCAATTTATTTATTTAGCTGAAAGAATTGGAAATACAAACCCATACAACTATTTAAATCATTATTAAAAACATTCCTTTTCTCACTGCCTTTTCTTCCAGCTTGAGTATTTTCATTTGGCTTTTAAAGTGTATGTTTAAAGTGTATAAATTTGAATGTATTTTGTTATAGAAGTTTTACTCTTGTATTTTGTTTTATCTTTATTGTTAGCTTGGGTAATGTAATTTGTAAACTTGCTTTGGTCAGCTGATGTTTTTATATGTGCTTTACAAATAAACTTAACTTAACCTGGCATGCAAGCAGATCAATGACAACAGATTAACTTAAAGGGAGAAGGAGAAGGTCCAGCATGTTTTTTTCCCTTTGTCCACCATTTTTTCACAGTTAGTAAATCTCAAAAATAAGTTGGCTGGATTTCTGCTTGAAACTGAAGGTGATCTTTATTATTCTGCCTCTTAACTTAAAAGAAAGTAGCTCTGGTAGTACAGTTGAGATGCACCCAATTCTGAAAACCATCCAGAAAATAGAGATGTGATTTATTCCAAGTATTTAACTGTAATCTCATTGACACTCATATGTGCACTTTTACTGACTCAGACAGTTTGTAAATGTATTGAGACTAACAAAAATACTTTTTATACTCAGCAATATTGATCTTAGACCTCCGTTTGTTTTTTCTTGCACTCAGTTTATACCTACCAAAATCTCTTTGCCTCTTTGTGTTTTTTGATTAAGTATAATAAGTTAGAGCCCCCATTTATCAGATGTATACCTTAAAAGCCCCAAAATTCGATTTCTTTTCACTTAATCTGCTGAAAAATAGCCAACTCTAACAGATGCAAAGCACGGTAGAAAAGAAAATATTGTTTGTTCTACAGATTGCCAATAGTAGTCTCTAATGTAATAGAACCTGACTTTATATATTCCATTTTTTTTCTTTATATTTGACACTTGGTGACTGAATTTTGAGTAAATGTGAAAATGTCAGGAATGGAAATGATGGTGAAAATGTAAACATTAGGAGGAATTGATAGTTTAAATGACTGTCACTCAAAATTCTGGGGGAGATATGAGTCAGTTTATGTGTCACCCTCAGTGTTTAAACAAAACCTACACTACTGTAGCTGCAAACATACAGTATTTATTGCAGGGATCCAATCTCAGCTGCAGCACCGATCACATCTTAATTATCAATAAAGTAACTACTTAATTAACTATTTAATCAACTACATTTTCCCCTGATAGTCAGGTCTGTTTCTATAATCTTTCTGCACAATCATAATTTTACCGACCACTACATGTGCCTCTGATATGTTTTTTTTTAAATCTTTTATTGAGATCAAACAATACTTTCATTATTATTATGTTTTTTAAAAAAAACATTTTACACATTTTGTTTTTGACAAATGGTGTATACTTGGCCCCAAATGCCCCAATTCCCTACAGCATCTGCTGAATGCTAAAAAGAAACAACTTATCAGTGAATTGCATAACCCACATGACCTGAAGGATGTGTTGTTAACATCCCAACACTGAACACACGACCCCCAGAGTATTAGGTTAAGATATCTGTGCAATTTTGGACTAGAGTTTTTAAAAGTATGGTTGATTTATATTAATATTTATTTATTTATATAAATTGAAGAAAAATTTCATTCATAATTTTAATTCTCAATTTTTGAACTTTATTTTGAGCTGCAGCACAAGACTGCGGCCAAAATGGGTTTCATAGTCAGACAATACGAAAAGTTATCACCAACTACAGTAGAATCCGCTGGCTGCCGGGCCTGATATGTGGTGCCAGCAGGGCTGAATGTGAAGCAGACATAGGGCTGATAGAGCAGCAGGCCTAAGGTGAAGCACTGTGTGTGGCTAAAGTACAGACTAACGATGTTGTCTTAGTTATGCATCACAGAACTGGATGTCTTCATAAATCATCCAGTTTCAGCTCCCCAGTTCTCCTTACTGTCTCTGGCATCCTGCTAGCTTGCTCATTGTACTGTAGGATGTTCAAAGCGGTATGTACAGGCTTAAATAAGGGAGACTGATGGCTGCTGTCCTGCAAATTAGCAACTGGTCTTTGATTATTACAACTGTCCACATGTAACAAAGACCAGAGGCTGAAGGAATGGGAAATGGGTTTGATTTCTTATAAGAGTCAAGAGAAAAAGTTTTACAAGTAAGTGACACAGAAAAGACTTTAAAATGTGGCAATAAGTCAAGGATGAAAAAGGAAAAGATGGAAAGTACATTGATTGGATCACTCAGCAAACCATAAGAAGAGACTGAGAGAGGAAATGGCTCAAAGATTCCAATTTAATAGTATTCTTTCAGACAGGCTGATCATCAGAGAGTGTGAATGACTTTGAGTTATCACCCCTCTTTTTCTATCCAAATTGATCACATTATCTCCCATCCATCTCTGTATATTCATCTGAGCTGAAAGTGGTTGTCCAAAGCACATAATGGACAGATTAGAAGAAAACTTCTGTTCTGACAACACTCAATATTTCCCCATTAGTGTGGTGCCCTGTGGGATTAGACCTTTGCCACACATTAAAGATGTCAATACAGCTAATATTGTTTTTGGAGGTCCTCCACCTTCTTAGTGCTACAGCTTGTGTAACCAGATCTGTTTGATAAAATCTATCGAGCTACTCCAAGACTGGCAGTAGAGGACCTAAAGGTCTCATCTCTTAGACAAGGGAAGGCCGGAGGATAAAATGAGTATTTTTCTTCAAAGAAGCACCACTCAAACCATTAGAGCTCCAAGAAACCTGATTTATAAAGCATTTTTAACATTTGATACAAGACACAAAAATGTACTCAAACACTGATGGTAGATTGTATTCCATCAGTTTGATGCAATATTGCTTTGGCCAATATTTTCTATGTTATCCATTTTTACAATTTGAATATCAGCTCTGACTCAAATCAGTAATTCAAATAAAGCAGATTTTGACAAGACACAAAGAAAGTGGTAATTATGAAAACTAGCAGCCTGGCAGTGGCATTCGATTTGACATAATTTAATTTTTCCATTTTATATTTGAGCAAAGTGCAACAACTTGTGTGTGACTTTGCCTAGTCGCTTTCAAAAGTCTAATGAGACAGATAATGCATCTTTACATAAAAGTGAAGAGTCACTGTACCATGTACTGCTTGCTGGAAACAGTCAGATTCTTCTAAATAACAGCAATGAAACCCTCTTGCCACAAGAGAGCACCATTGTGCTTTACAAGGAGCATAAATCCAGTGAATATGCAGCACACTCATGTCATACTTGAACCATAGGATAGTCAGTGCATTACATTTAATTTCACAGAAATAATTCATACCATTGAGAAATGAGTAAAGAAGCAGCTGATCCAGTAGAAAGCAGCTCAAACGTAGTTCTATAGTACAAACCAAATTTTGATTTGATTGGACATCCAGTTTCAAATACCACTACATGAAGCTTTTATGTTTTTTGTTTGATTTTTTTGTAAATTCTCATCAGTAAAGATGAAGACTTTATTCTCACACCCTCACTGCCATGTATATAATTTCAGTGTTAAATGAAAACGTATACTGTGTGTGAGAACGTCCTCTCAGTGCTGCAATGCTGAGGTCATATCCACTGGGATGGGTTGGCCGTGTGCGGACAGGATGAGGAATAGAGGCCTTCTTTCTGAGTTAGATAAATACCTCCATCCGCCTCAGTGGAGCGTTCATTGGGGACAACACAAAGACCAAAATCAGCAATACATAAGCATCAATAATTAAGCAGCCACACACAGAGTGAGAGGGTGAAGGGAGGGTGGGGCCCTGGATGGTGATGGGGAGGGTGGGGCCCTGGATGGTGATGGTCCATAAGCTTGGCTCCGAAGTGCCCCTAAACGACGCTAATGTCTCTGAAGCTTGTCAGAGATGATAAAATGAAGCTACCTGCGTTTTCCTCCAAGAAAACGATACAAGTTAATAATGCTTCGCCTTATCATTTTTGGTTTCAATCTAACTTTCTCTTCACTTTCCTTTTGTCCACTTGTAAGTCAGAAAACTCCATGTACTATACTATCAGGTCAAACCTATCCTATGAACACATACACCCTCAGACCCAGCCTGGCTCAGCCTGTGCCTTATCATTTATTTATGAGAGCCACTATCAGAGCAACGCTAAACAAAACAAGAGTGATGTCATGGCTTTCATTTCATTCAGTGTGTTGACTGAATGATACAATTTCTTTGTCCACTGGCTACAATTGCTTGGAAAGTTGAAACTAAAACCTTCTGAAACATGTGGCTATAAATTGGTTTCACACACCACACAAAATAGAAACAAAGAAGCAGAAAATAATTTAGTTTTGCATTAGCTTAGTCCCTAAAAAGCATAAATCTACGTGGGGTCATTGTAGTGAGGATTCAGTCTGCAGGCAGTTTTATTTTGGATGGAAAAGGGGGCTTGGTGTCATGTTACTGTTGGGGCTCTGGGACAAGTAGAGGTCTAGAATTTCTTCCAGTGTCACTTTGTCCTTGTGGAGTATCTTACTCTCATTCCTTTTTTCCACCCATCTTTGTACGTGTGTCTTGGCCACCAGCAGGAATAGCAATTACATCTGGGACAGCATGGAAAAAAATATTTGTGCTCTTTTGGAGTTTTCACTGTGTAATTTATGAACTGGCCGCAAGGGGGGGAGGTAGAGCTTACGCAAGGTGGATTATAGAAAGCGGGGCTTTCAAAAAGTGAAAAAAGAACACCTTGAAGAGGAAAAACTTAACTAAGAGTGAGGATATGTCTAAGAAAGAGATGGATGGGACCCTTTGTGATGGCAGACAAGGACAGAAGAGGAAAATGTGATTAAAACGAAAGCAAAATAAAAAATGTTTTTTATTTTTGTCATTTTGTATGTATGTGGATGAGTGAGAGTTCCCTGTCTCCCTTTGCAGTCATTGTTGGCATTTCACTCAGCAGTGTATTTCCATTCGTGGGGCATGGAGAGAGCAGTGACCTAAGGGAGACCCTGTAATTATCCACTGTGTCTGCGACAGGCCCAGATAATCAGTCTCACTGGGAATACTGGCAGAGATCTGTGGATGAGTGATTCTAAAAGACCTAATCCTCATGAAGCACTCTCTTAGCTCATGCGCAGGCAACTGGAGTGCTCTCAAAAGATTTTTTTTTTTTTCTACACACTCTCAGGCCCTAGTGTGTGTAATCCTTCTCTTACTCTTTATTAGTCTGAGTTTATATTTTGTTTGTCAGCTGACTGAATTTACTCAAGTTAATAGCTAAAAATTATAAAACATTGGGTTGATATAAAGCTTAAATATCCAACTGTATTTGTAATGACATTTACAAGTTTTGTTTTTTATTAAAAAGTAAATTTATATATATTTTATCTTATTTTATTTTTTGAGGTGTATTGATTGCAAAGGAATGGATCAAAATGTTGGTATTCCCATAACTTTCTCAGATTAACTTTTCTTTTCAGCCGTGCATTTTTAATGTTGATGTTTATATTTCAGATGCAACATTTCACATCATAACAACTTAATGCTATTTTTTTCCAAGAATCGAAAGGGAAAATATAATTGTCTGACATCACAAAACGGCAGTTTGATATTATTATAAGCAAGTGAATGAGTGCATAGGCAACAGGTAAAAGAAAGTAAATGGAGGAACAAATAAAGGTTAACATGCACAGTTTTGCTTTGAAGTAAGCAAACACACGTGCTCACATCAGGATGTGCACAAACACAATGGCTCAACATCTCATAAATCTTTCAGAGGCTTCAGAAAGAAGTCAGTGATTTGGCACAAACCACAAACACACAAATACATTTGCAGCATAAAAACACACACACATAACCCATGAAAACCTTTTTTGATATCAGGTAATGTGCCAAAAACGGCAAAAAGCAACAAAAGCACATGTTTATTTCTGTTCATTGGTTCCTGTATATTACACCATTTACCCATATTCTACTCTTACTCTGCAACAGGGGATCTTTCACTTCTCGATTCCAAAGTTTTCTTGTTCAAAGTTTTGCAAGAATGTATACTCTCATTTAAATTTCCAGTGTGAGGGATAGTTGTGCGGCTCTACCTTGTGAGATGAGCAAAGCGGCATTCCCACAGGGGGCCTGGGAATCAATTACCATTCTCCTTAGGCAGGGGATTGGCTACTAGGGAAGGACAACATGCCAGACAGCCACACAGTCAGGCTGTTATCATTTGATTTACACATAATCAGCTCCTAATTGTATCACATTGGTCTGCAGGTACATGTAATTTTGAAGAGAACATGAATTCACAAGGGTTTTGGCAGACAGGGCTGTTGTGCTCTCTGGTGAGGAAGGAGAAGCAAGTGCTTTAATGTGGTTGGCCTCTGGTAGTCCTGTGCTGCTAACCGCACACTGCCATGGAGGCTTGAGAGCCAGACTTTTATGCTTTGACAGCTTGATTGACAGCTGACATGACTGGCTCTGGAGTTGTCAGTCAATTCTTAACTGAAAGTAGCCCCAGTGCAAGAGCCCAGCGCTCAAGACAAGTCTTCAAAGGATTTTCTTTCAGTATTGTTGCCTTTTTTCGGCATGATCAACGTGTTGCAACAGTATCCTCTGGACACTGTAGGAGTTGTTCTTTCCAAAGTTTACAGTTGAAAAAGTGCTGTTTCTGTGCTGCTGTAATGCTGCTAGAATTTCAGGAGACTTAAAATTAGAACCTAATTTTATGGGATGCAATGAAGGAAGTTTGAAACTGCATCCAATACATTTTCACTTCCTAACTCAGTATCACAAAGAAATTAGATTGTATGTCTCGGACACAAATACCTGTCTGTGACCTATTCTTGCCATTGGACAAAATCTGTTTAAATCCATGAACGTGTGCCCGTTAATAATCCGTTCACCTGCCAGGTAGAAGTTGTAGTGCCATCAAACATGGACAGAGACTAAATAAAACCCTTAGGCTGCCTACCAAAAGTGAAAATTTCCTTCAGTTCTGTTTGCAATAATTAAAAGATAAATCTCTAAAAATGACATTGAAAACCAACTTGTATCATAAATCTATAAGAAAATCTTTTATTAATTGAGATGTAAGGATTTATATGTCTGCAGCTCAGGATATTGGGGGGGTGCCTTATGGGAAATTGATCCCATCGTGCCTAGTTATTGGATGAGCAGGTTCTCAGTGTGATCATGTGTAAATATGAAAATGCACCTATGTGCTTGTAATGTCTCAAGAAACTTATGGAAAAGTGTGGAATAAACAAACTGCTGAATGAATATGTAAGTGATGGAGTGAATTTTAGCCTGAGGGTTTTGATAAGTCAGCAGGATGAGAAGATTGCTAAATGCAACCCATGAAAAAACTGTTTTTAAATTTGTCACCTCAGTCCTGGGCTGTCTTTATTTTAAACTGCCCCCAGTGCCAGCAGGGACTGGGGGCCAAAACGAAATTACCAGTCATTTTAGGAAAAATAAAAACCATGCTTTCTGAGATTCTAATACACTTCCCAGAATTTAGGCTGTACCTCACAGAAGTCATTGGACTTTTCAGGGTTTTACGGCACCCACAAGGAATGGGCTATTCACAAATGTGTCGATATTTCACGTATTTGCAGACCTAGTAAACTGTGCTGCAAATGTTCGAGAAAGTAACACACAATAATACTAGAGTGTGTGAATATAGTCCCATAAATAGTCATTTGGATTTTCATTTTTATTACAAAAAATAGGAAGTTCTTGGGTCTCAGGGATGGCAGTAAAGGCAAAGAAGCATTTATTTAAATTTTTCCAAAATCACTGACAGCCTCCAAAGGAAACAGATTTACTATCATTATTAATATTTGATTGGCTCATATCAATAGAATGGAAGATTCGAAACGTTTTAATATTAGAAAATTAAATGCATGATCCAAAAAGTCTCTGTTGTGCAGTCTGAAGTTTTAACCACATTTTGCCTTGCAACACATAATGAGGTGACCGTGGTTACCATGACAGACATGACTTAATGAATAAATCATACAGATATTGTAACAATCTTGTCATTACTGTTGCTTTATAACAGTATGGCATTATTGTTCTTAAATACTGAAAATAAAAAATATATACATTTAGCTGTGTTAGTTTTATTAGTTTTAATTCTGTTCTTTCATTATTCTACTATTTTAATTCTGCCATATAAATCAAAAGTTTGGTTTTACTTCAAAGCTGTTTAACTTAAACCCTAATTGTGGATCATTCTTTCTCTTTCTCCTCTTTTTTTTAGTTTGATCTTTCTGCCAAACTCTAATGAAAGGAAACCATCAGTCACACAATCCCACACAGACACGTCACACTAAACAGGAAGCCATGGCAGCCAATGGTTGCTCTGAAGCCAAAGGCCATGGCAGCTACAGGTGCACCTCATTCTTTACGCCTGACTGAGATGGATATCAGCAATTTCTGGTGCTAGCATTGCACTAAGTTGAATCTAAATAATTCAAGAGCTGGAACGATTTTCAAATTGCTTATATTTTGAACAGAATACAAAACAGACAATGACAAAAAAAAAACACCTTTTGCCTTCTCTGTGAGTGCAGAAAGATTTCCTTGTCAGAGAAAAGCAGGGGAAAACATTGTGCGCTAAATGATTCAATACATCTCATCTGTTCCCCGTTTTATACTGTGCACAGATTCAGACTTTCACACAATGCGCTGCCATTTTTTAACGCTGCGCCTTTATTGCAGCTGCCCACCACCACCTCTTTTTTTCAGATAGCAGCAGTCTCAACATTAGTCAGCTTTTGTAGCTACAGTCCATAGCTGCAGCTTCTTCAGAACAAATTCACAAAGCAAGCTGTTTCACACTCTCATCTCCGCCACTTAAAAACTCTTCCCCTCTTCCTTGTTTTTTCGCAAAGTAAACAAACACCATTTCGAGTGATTCCTCACAATCCAACCCTCTGCTTGTGTAGTTCACCGGAGCCTGCCTCGCCGTGCTTGTCAGAGGAGCTGCTTTAATCACTCACAGTGCCGACATGTGATGTTCAAGGCCCGCTCCTCCTCCCAGCCATCTCTCCTCTTTATCTGTCAATCATGAGCGCTTGAAAAAAAATAAAGCCCCAATGCCTTTATTTCAAGAGGTGTCTGATCAATATCATCAATCTATCCAACACCTTTGCTAGCACCCCCTACATGTTCCTCCTCTTCATCTCTCTCCATCGTTCTTTCTTTTCTTCTCTCGCTCCCTCTTTCTCCCCCTCTCCCTCTCCCTCTCTCTTGGTTTCTGCAGCTGTATCCATTTCCTCCTGGCAAAAAGGGACTTTATGAATAAATGATACTGAATTGCTGAAGGTTCAGATACTAAATAATGAATTTCACCACCAAAAACACAACAACTTCTCCAATCATAAAATAGCTCTCCCCTTCCATATTGATTGTGCTTGTGCAACCAGATGCACAGAGAGCACAGTCTGCATCCGTGCAAGGTAGAGGACCATTCGGGGGGAAAATGCATAAAATCATCGGGAGTTACCTGCATTTTTAGCTGTAGGTTTCTGATCAGAGAAGCTTATAGATGGGTGCCGTTGTCGGGGACACTTTCTCTGGGCTCCAGTCTAATCTTCGTCGAGACACTGAGAGGGGAGTCAGTCTGAGGGAGGCGGAGGAAAGAGGGAAAAAAGCTGAAAACTTTCCTTCACAGGACATTTAAAGTAAGTACGGTCATCTATTCTGTGCTACGGTTTGTGGTGTGTATCTCTGTGTGTGTGTGTGTGTGTAGGAGAAAGTGTGTGTATGTGTGTGTGTTTGTGTGTGTCTGTGTTGGAGCTGGCTTGAAGGAGAAAGAGTATTGGCTGGTGAGGCCATGCTTTTTTTTTTTCTTTTCCTCAGGTCATATTTGGTTGAGGTGCAGCTGTAATAGTGAGTCGGTCCTCACTGCTCAAATGATATTCTGATTAGTCATTTTATTGTTTTCCTCCAATAATAATGACAATAAGATGACAAAATAGCTCAGGGGGGCAATAGTGTGTAAACAGGGATCTATCTTGGGGTGAAAATGTTATTGTTTGAGAGGTTTAGTGAATATTCTGTCCTCCTACTTATGAACACATTTATTATGAAAGAGAACATATCCATCGTAAAGGTGTGTGAATATGTGCAGGTGGTTGTGTCTATGTGAACATAAAAGATAATCTGTAAGTTGCCTCAATATTATTGAGGGTTTTTTTCATGTCAGAATTTGTTGAATTTGAATCATCTTGTGGGAATAAATGCTTGATTATTAACATAAGTGAAGCAATAAATAATTTTTTTTATCTATTATTTAACTTGGCTGATCAATAAAAATATCTAATATGTAATAGGTGAACTTTATTCATTTATATTAAACAATGTCTTAGTTTTTTATGTATTCCTGCAATTTTACTGTATTCTAATGCTATTTGGCTTTATTACATGTTGATTTATTCCATTTATCCAATGTATTATTCAGTCAGATGCACATACAGGCAAGTTATACTGTATGAGGCACATACTAATGCAGCAAGTCATTGTGGCGAGAGATAAATAATTGATATCTCAATGAATATGCAAATGCAAGCGAGAGAAGCTAGTGAGAGTTGAAAGGCGTGTGGTGCGTTCCCGGTGCACGTCGCTAAACAAAAGGCCCGTGTGATTTCCATCATGCAATTAAGAAATATTACAACTGCCATGTTGGGACCACAACATTTAAAGTTGTTTGGGGTCCTGTACTCATGTAACTTGGTGTTGTTGTTTCGGTGAAACCTTTGAAGTAATCAAGTTAAATTTTTCCCCTGATAGAGATTTTTATTTTTCCATGTTGAGATTCAACTTAACTCAATAGGCTATAATTCAGCAAAGGGGAGATTTATTTTAATAATGTTGCATCTATTAGTATTTAACAGATGGATATGGTATTAACAGTTGCACAGTTAATTTAGATAGTATCTCAACAATGCAAAATTAGAACGGAAGAAGTGCATTATTCTGTTTCTGCTTGTGTCTCAGTTTTACACAGCCATACTCACACTCTAAAACACACACACACATGTCATATGATATTTCTTTCTCTGTTTTGCATTGGCCTTATTACCAACAAACTCAGGAAGACAAGAGCTTGTGCAGTAGGAGCCGATTAACCTTTCAGCCAAAACTCTGAGAGACAAATTAAAATTTGATGTTAATCAAACCGACTGAGAGCTGGAGCTGACAGGTGCTTTCTACTCTACTTAGCCCAGTCTCTTTCCATTTGGCATCACCACTGTGCTTCAGCGGAGTTTTGCCCTTTTTTAGCCCCCATCAAATGGAACTTGCCAATCAGTCATTTCATGTTTTAGCTGCATTTATGGTTTTGCCCAAAAATGCATGACTGTGACCGATTCTGACCCTGTGAATAATTAAAATGATTAATGAAAAAAGCCAGAAGAAGAAAATGTAAGCTGTGGATTTGAGTGAGTCACTGAAATAAAAAAGGTTCTATTTGTTTCAGACAAGTGAATGTGCTGCACATTTTAATTTTGGGGCCACCAAATAAACAAAATATTTCAAGAAATTATTCTGTTAAAGAAAACAGCTATAGATCTATATCAAATCAAATATTCACCAGCATCTACCTAGTCTTTGATTGAGGGGCGAGCCCACCCCTTTTCCTCACACAGCCATGCATACACCCCAAGGGACCTGGCTCTCAGACTGGAGTCACAAGGTTGAGCTGGTCATTATAGGGGTCCTTGACCAAAGCTCAACACAAACTAACAATCCCTAACATTGGTTCCCTACAATCCCCAGTGAGTGATAACATTGAAACAAAATATGTGTGTATGTGTGGCAAGGCCAACTAACTGCTTTGTCATATCAGAAAGGACCAGCATGTTGGGCCTATTTCAGCTTACTACAATGCAATATAGCGCTAATAAAACAAGACTATTTTTCCACCTACTCTGCCATACTGTAATCTATACTGTCTTCACTTCCACGTGCATTTGTCAGGGCTCCATAATGATGAAATTCTGCAGCGGAAAAGGCTTTAAAAATTAATCTTCCCCAGATTTTAGAGCCATTTTAAATCTTATTTCCCTACTTCCTGAGCAAAATCTGAAAGGCAAAAAATAAAAGAAAAAATCTCCTTCACTCTGTCGAGCCCCTGAATTATTAGGGGCATCAATATCTTTAGCATATTGCCAAGGGCTTCCAGACAGTATCTGCTTTCATTATTAGTGTCAGCTCAATTATAGCTCACACCCAACAGTTTCTCAACATCTAATAGCATCAATCGACAGGGATGGTTGACGAGCCAGCACTCGCACACACACACTCACGCACACACTAACACTAATTTAACCCCCGTGTGCGTGTGTGTTCGTGCCTCCCATCCGTCCGTGCATTGTGTTGCGCTCTGTCATCCTGCTAATGCACGTGGCTGGGAGGAAGCACAGGGCTCATAATGGAGGCCATGTTCTTAGTGGCGATGAGCAGCTGATGCAGCCTGGCCCATTTTCATCAAATATTAATGGCATGGAAAAATACACCCAGACTGAGGCCTCGTCCACAGCCAAACTGGAGAGGCTGGGGGAAAGAGCAATGGGGAGAAAGTGCACTGAGTGTGTTTAGAAGTACCGTCTGATGGCCATAATTAGGGCTGCTGCAATTAAAAATTCAAAAGCCCCAGTTTATTTGAGCGCATGAATCTCCCACTCACTGCTGCATTTATTTCCCTTTTACAAAGTATTTTATTTTACAACATCAGTTGAACTGGGCCGTCCCTTTGCACCCCGTCTTCTGTCTTGCGCTTTGCATTTCTTGCTTGCTTTGTTTCAAGTTATAGCTGTTTAAAAGGGAGCCCTTGTAATATGCTCTGCGCATTTTTAAGGAAGCTATTGTCAAGGTGATAAATGACTGGCAGTCATTATGAGGAAAATACAGTAATCGTGTAGTCGTGTCGTGATTTAGACACAACCAATATTTAAAAAGTGGTTGCAGTCAGTGGAAGAATGTGCTTGATTTCTTTTAGATATTCCTTCTATGTTGGGCATTGAGCAGTCATAGTGCAACCTCTTGAAGTAACAAAACAGAACAAATGTTAGATTTCTGTCCTGTACTTTGTTTGATTATATAAACAGTCACTTTATCATAACTAGTCAGCATCACAAGGATAAATGAGTGATAAAGAGAAAAATACAAGTGCTTAGCTTTTGGGGAATCGCTGACTTAATTCCTTTTTTGTTCCCCTTTTTCTCTCTACTACCCCCTCACCTTCACTCTTGCTATTATCTTTCCTTTTTCTTTCACCCATTTTTCTTCTCCGTCTTCCTCAGATTTCATCCTCCTCTCTCTGTCTCCCAGAGTCCTGCTCACACAAACATGACACACATTTGAGCAGTCTATTCCTCTTTTGAATAACACCTCTTGTATTAGTTTGAGTTGTTTCTCTGCTGCCTGCTTTAAACAGAGAGGGGAGATGGGATTCTAAAGAGCTGCCAGGGGCTCAGTTTGCACAGTGCTTTGATGTCATTGAGATGCTGTGAGAGCAAACCTGCACACACACAGACTCACACACGGACT
>JAVQJG010212931.1:0-18354 GCA_036024015.1 Craterocephalus amniculus
ACAGGAAGGCCACAGTGTCAAACCCCTCCTCAGCCAGAATCAGACCAACTTGGGACTTGAACCCGCGGCCTTCTCACTGTGAGGCCGCAGTGCTAACCACTACACCACCGTGCAGCCCCTGAAATGTTGCCAATATAAATGTATTGTCCTCTTAACAGAAGAGTCCATAAAATATCTGTTATGTAAACTCGTTGGCTTTACAATCCTGTTGCTACAAATCTAGATGGATCCCAGTTGGAAGGAAAATATTAACTATATTATCTTTGATACATGATAGATTTCCCATCAGAATCTCCAGGGACACGCTTACATGAGGACAATTTGCTACTTGAATGTAACAAACAATGGAAGTTTCACAGAAACCAGCTAATAAGCATCGAACATTTGTGTGAAGGCTACAGGAAATACCTGGTTGCAGGTCAGATATTTCAGCCAATCACAGAACACCAGATGCTTCACATAAAAGGCCTGAACTGTCAAGCCTGAACAAACTCAGAACATTACTGTTGGGTTTCCAAAATGCCCTGCCGGGCAAGAATAGGGGGCGCTCGGCCAACTGTGAGCTGGATACGCTGGCTCCCCTGTGACAGAAAAACAAATCGTTCAGCAAAAAAACATCAAATACATTTCACAGTCATGAGAAAAAAGACAAGAGATCATCCTTCTCACCAACCTAGTAAAGGTCATAAGATCATTTCCAAACAATCTGTGGTTGGTTCTCTCTCAACTGGCTAAGCCCGCCTTCGAAATTGAGACACAGCGGTTCAGCTCCTCACATCTTTGTAAAATATTCTGTCAAAGCGTGCTGGTTGATCAGGTAAGGAGGAGATGTTCCAGCAGGTGCCAGCATTCAAAGCTCAGAGAAACCATAAAAAACCAAAGAGCTAAATCTCAGACTCTCCAGTTTAAGCAGGTTAGATATGAAAGTTCATGCCATGAACAGGCTTGGGCTTGTAAACCTTTTCCTGGACAAAACAAACTTGGAAGCAGAGTGAAGCAGAGACGCTTCTGATGGGGAACACTTCTTCACATAAACGCTGATGAAAGTGAAGCGGAGCCGGTTTCTTACCTGTAACAGGTTGGCTGACGGTGTGCAGGTAGCTCTCCATCTGCAGCAGACACTCCAGCGTCTCCATCATCTGCTCCTGCCGCAGCATGTGAAGTTTGCTTTTCGCCTCGCGTACGCTGCTCTTCAGAGCCAAGGAGGCCGACTGGAGGACACTCATCCCTGAGAACAAACAGGCATTCCCATCACTGAGTCTGAGCTGCCATTACATCAGCTTCCTGCTAAGGAAGCAGGTCGGATCCTTTTCCAGTGATCACGCTGACAGTATTCTACACGCCGCAGCTGTTCCTGTCTGTTAGAACAACTAACACATGATGGACACGCTTTTCCTCTGATGTCATTACTTTATTTCAGCTGCGATAGCTGGAAACATCCACTACATGCTCTTAATATTACTTTCTTCCTTTTAATTAATTATTTAATTTATTCTGACTAAATTCAGGTTTATAGGTCACAGTACTCACCAGAGTTATCCCTGGCTTCAATGTCGATAAACACGCCGTCCATCATGGCTTCTTTTAGGACCTATCAGAAAACATGAACACCAGATACAATCAGATTTAATCTCATGGTTTCCTACCTGCTGGGTTGTGTGTTTGGTGGAAGGTTTGGCTTTGTGTCCTTATTTTCTGTGGCTGTTTTATATATTCAGGTAAACTTTTTCTCATTTTTATGATTTAGGTTTATTTAGTTTTTACTAAACTAGTTTTTTCAGTATTTTCTATAGGTCAATTTACCCTGATATAAAAGAATAAAACTTGATTAATGTCCTGATTAAATGATAATACTGCAGTTTGGCTTTTTTTAAAGGGATGCTTTATAACTTTTGACAACAATGAGTCCCAAAACTGAACCTTCATCCAAAATCTCCATCCTCAGACATGTTTCCACCTTCTTACTTCATTTGGCCATGACAAAGTTTAGATGGCAAAGGAGGAAAAAGTAGTATAGCCTCTGTGTTTATAGTGGGGGCCTTAAAGCAAAGCGCTGCAGGTCACATGATCCATGAGAGACGGATCCACTCCTGCAAAGTTACAACGTCTGGTTTCGGCAGAGGGCAGCTTCCTCGCAATGCAGATGCATCAAACATGGATTATTGAGCACAGAAATCATCATTCTTATTCACATTAGGCTTATGTTTGAGTCAAGAGTTACACGGAGTCCCTTTAATTTACAGACAGTTAATTATCATATTTCTGCAGTAGGTGATGGCTGCTGGCAGGAATGTTCCTGATAGTCCTGAAGGCGACCTGAAGAAGCCTCTGACTGAAACTCTGTGGTCCCACCCCGTTTCACCATTGCCATTGTTACCATGTGCATTCTAACACTTATGAAACGTATGAAGAAATGCACCGCAAAATAGTTTAGACTTCCTGAAGCGGGGTTGATTTCATGTACCAACAAGGTTGTATGTTGGTACATGACATAAGGTTGTCTGAGGTCTTTCTCCGCTACCCACACATGTTGGGCTGGGTTGGGGAAGTTTTGTTATCGTCCATCCTTTTTTATGGAATTTTGTATAGTAATCTGATTCCATCTTTTATCTTCTGTTTGGTTTCTTTCTCTCCAAAAGTTCAGATTTGTTGTATTCGTTTAGTTTCTGTTCTTTGCTTTTGATTGAGCTGAGGTTTAGATTTGGGTTTCTGTGTTTTATTTATGTTTTCTGTTCTTCTGAGTTAATCTGTTTTTGTTTTTTTTTGTGGTTTTCATTTTCTTCTGAACATCATTTGTAGCTTTCCACCTTTAGTAAACGTCCTCCAGGGCTGTGTCTCAACACTTAAGTACACTGAAACGTACTGGACAGCGCATTTGCTGCTGTAGTACACACTTTTCATGGGAGCTCTGATGTTTTGCACTTACTGGTGACAAACCATCATTTTATACTTATGCTAAACTTGCTAAAAACTGCTAATATTATTATTCTAACTGTGCCACGTTGGTATAAGTCCCACCCCTACCTCTATGTTGCCAATATGGCGTCTTATTTGTGCGAGTAATGTGCGTCATTCTATACTTTTTGGCCGTTTTTAGGGCAGCATGTGTGTACTTTCAGTGGACTGAGTTTTTGCTTACATCTGCATGTGATCACACTTTGCACTTAAATGTATGCTTAAAACTGAGACACAGCCCAGTTTGTCCTTTAGTTCAGGGTAAGATAGTTGGTGATTTGTCTTACCCTGGCCTTTGTAATTTAAATAATTGCTTTTTTCTGATTTTCTACCGCTGCAGCGTCCCTTTGAAAAGTAAAAAATAAATAGATAAAATAAAACAAAATCCCCAAATTCAAAATGCTTGTTACCAAGTGTTGGTAGCCTATATTAGTCTAAAGTCGCGCCCGATGCTGGTGCACAAGATCATGAGTGCACTTTATCAGGAAAGCTCTATTGTTCGTCTAAAAATGAGAAGTTATTTGTAAAAAAAACCCAAAACATTAGATTCAAACAGTGCTCCCCATGTAGCACTTTATCTAAGTGCTACCTTTGACATAAAAATTCCACTTTTATGAGAATGCGCAGCTATTTGAACAAGCTGGCACAGGTGCGTGTCTGTACAGAAAGCAGAACAACAATATGCTGCTTGTTTGTGTTAAACACTGATGACATCTTAGCCGTTGTTGCAACACTAACATGCCATGAATAATCCATGTCACCGGTGAAAAGACGGAAAGTCTTTTAACTGTGAGCCAAACCAAGAGCCTCAGCCTCATAAAAAAACCTGCTATCCTGGATTTTCACAGAGGTGTACGTCTGAGCTGTCAGAAAACTATTAAACATCTGCAGCACCTAGGAAACAACCTGAGCTGAAAAACAAACTTGTAGATCGTTAACTTGTGACAAACTGTCCTGCTGCTTATTAAAAGCAGATTTAATCTGACACGAGCCCATGTGACGATGTCCTACGCTGCTCTTCACCTGCCGGCCCTGAATTATTCTGCCAACACACAGCTTTAGCTGTAGCAAGAAAATAAAAACTGCCCGGACCATTTATGTTGACGAAATGATGCTCTATTCCCACTAAAAGTTGCGGCGGCAAACAGTGAACCCCAGACGTTCAGCCTTTCTGAGCGTGAGACTTGCTTGTCAGGTTTGAAGGCGAGTGTTTGGTTTTTCATGGACATGAGCGCCTTGACAATGTATGTTGTGACGTATATTGTTTAAAGCCAAAAATAAAGTATTATAGTTCTGCAAACATTAGTTCCACCCCAGGTTAGAGGATAATAAACTGCTGTTTGTTAAACTTTTGTAAACACAGTAGATCTATGGACAAATATGAAGATAATATGAGAAATATTTATAGGCTATGTTTTGAATTTATTTATTTATGGTATGTCATCAATAAAAGATAGTGGACTTAAGTTTTCTGCATACTTAAATTATTGGAAAATAACACTTAAAAGTGATAAGTAGTCACGAAGTGAGAAAAAACTCTGAAAGGGGAATAAAAGATGCAAAAGTGCACTTTGATTGCATCTTACAGCTGGAGCTGTAGTGCACCGTATGCAGACTGAGGCGATAAATGACAGCTAAATTAAAACGAGTGTGACATCTTCCATAAAAACGGTCTCATTTTACTCTCCGTTTCTGACCCTGTTAAATTTGTTTGTGAGAAAATCTGGCCCAGCTGAAGTTGTAACTGAGCCCGTATGGCCTGCGCTCCCACCATGCAAAGCTACGAACAGAGAGCCAATCCCGATCTCATTATAAGATAATAACAACAAAGCTCTTACCTCCAAGACTCGGGTGTAGCCGTTCTCAGCACTGAGATGGAGGCAGGACTTCCCTGAGTTGTTCGTCTCATTGACGTTGGCTCCCAAACGGATTAAATCTGCCACCATGAGATGCTGGTTGTGCTTAGCCGCACAGAGGAGGGCAGTCTGTGGGCAGAAGACATGGAACAAAATGTTGTGACATTAGGGAGAAACCAAGCCGCAACTCGAGGAATGAGAAGCTTATGTGCAAGTGCCAGAAATTGCAGTTCCCGCCTCCTCCACCAAACCTGTAACATCCCACGAGACAGTTGTGCAAAATTATACATTTTTTCTCTTTTTCGCCTCCTCACACAGCGTTTTTACCTTTCTACTTTGTTAAATCATGACAAACTCTTGATGGAAAAGGAGGGGGAAAAAAGCACCAAGTAGAGCCTCTGTGTTTCTAGAAGGAGCCTTTTAGCAAAGCGCTGCAGGTTACATGATCCATGAGAGACGGATCCGCTCCTGCACAGTTACAACATCTTGTTCCTGAAGAAGTCAGGCCCCTCAGTGTACAAACACTGGTTAAAAACTGTTTACTGACCCCAGAAATCAACATTATTACTCACATTAGGTGGATATTTGGGTCAGAATATACATTTTATTTGTTTTCTTTGTTTTTTTTTTATCCCTACTGTTTTCATCCTGCTGTCTTTGTTCTTGCTCAAAAGATCATGTTGCAACGAAATTCTACTAAAGAAAAATAATAAAATCATACATTTGTAGTAAATTAGCAGAGACATAAGTCTGTTATATGTGTTTACCATTCCATCAGAGTCTTTGAGGTCCAGGCTGTTTAGAGCCACCATCCTCTCAGCGATGGCGAATCCCAGCGCTCTTTTCCCCACGCGCACCACCTTATGGAGCAATCTGAAAGGAGAAGCCCGGACATATGTGCATCTTCAGGGTATTTAATGACAGATCATTTGCTTATCACCCTGAATACAGCTTTTTGTGTAAGTAGAGTTTATTGAATGAACTCAACAACAAACTGAACACAGGACCAGCTTCACTGCCACGTATAAGTTATGAAAGCATTAATTATAATAGAATCCGTGTGTTATGCCTGTAAAAAGCTGACATGATGGATCATTTACACACTTACGTCCTGCCGTGTTCGTCGGCGGCCAGCAGGTCTGCATCGGAGGTTTCCGACACCCTGCTCTCCTCACTCTGCAGCTGTGCCCAGAAGAAAGCCGAGCTGCTCAGCTTCTGCTCGTAGCTGTGCGGATCGAAACACTCCTCTCCTCGTTCACCGCTTCTGTGTGTGTTTTCCACACCAGAAGGCTGGAAGTAGGACAACACGCTGTCCGGGGGAGACGTGGCTGGCTGGTACTCTGACGTACTTGGAGAGTCAGCCATGTAGGCCTCTGGGCTGGGAATCATTTCATCTGATTCATCACTGTACGCCGAGCCTACGGGAGATAAGGAGATGAGCTGAATGCCGGATGAAGAAGCTGTTATCGGTTTGTGGACATGCGCTGTAGGATTTACCTGCCGGAGACATGTCGGGGTGGTTTGGAAGGCCGGGTGGGGGCAGACTTTGGAGCGGGGAGCGGTAGGTGTTTCCGGTTCTGAGATCCTCCTCCAGCACCTCGATGATGATTGCCAGCTCCTCCAGGCTTTTCATGGGTCGTTGTGCCTGAAAGCAAAAGCAGTCACACGGCGCAGTTATGATAACCACTCCTCAGAATGACATGCGAAGCTCAGCATTCCACAAACTAGTCCTTTACATGAAGCTGAAGAGTCTTTGAGTGTACTCTGACAGCTTGGTCTCTGTGGCGAGTTCTGGCTCGTTTCATGTTTCCTGCAAAGAAAACATCAACTTTGAGTTTTAGAGCATAAAACAGGTTTAAAATCACAGAATGGAGGGAATCTGGAGCTCAGAGAGGTTTTATTTCTGACGCATGTTGGTAATATCACAGTGATTTTTACTCACCTGGACTCGATTTGTTGCCTGTGCCCTGTTTTTAAAGAAAAAAACAAAATAATGTTATTAAAAGTTTTTTTCTATCTTGGGATTATCATAACAAATTTATATAGAGAAAAGAAGAATGTGTGGGTTTTCTCCTCTAAACAAATAGAAAGAAGTTGGCTTGACTCATTAAGAGTGGAATCAGAGTTGGAATCTGCAGTATTTCCACTGTTTAGCTGAGCTGTTTTATCATTTTTGCTTCATTTAAATTCCTGAAAAGACCCATTGTTTTCAGGAATGACTCATTACCTTGGAAATGATTTCCCTTATATGTGTTGTGAAATGCCTTTTTAGGGAAAAGTGTGAGTAATCAGGGTGCATTCGGAGGAAAGTGCGAGGTGGGGACGTAGTGAGTTCATCTAATGGCTAAAATCTTTCGCAAACTGAAGTCGACAAGTTTGTAAAATTAAAAATTAATCAGATTTAGTATTTCTCTGCATATATACACCAATAGATAAATAGATATATAAATATACCCCATGGTCATCCGCTGCCTGGCCCTGGGACAGGCGGACGTTTCTCAGAAGATCCCTCACTGGCATTCTGACTCGGACCCCGGGGTAGACCTTCTCTCCGCCATAGAGGCAACATCTTTTACCTTCATGAAAGAGGATGATGAGTGAATATGGCTACATCGACCAGCGCCACACAGGCTGCTCAATGTAAAGGATCAACAGATCTCTGCACATTTTGGCACGTCTGATCCTCTTTTCTGATCATCAGTGTTCACCTTATAAGCTGTTTACAGCAAAGTACATGTCTCATAATCTGTATATAGAAGAATGTGACGCTTTTTCATGTTGCAACAACAAAAAAAACAGTTTTAACATAAAATGCAACATTAAAAACACACTGATTAAACTCCCACAGCAAATTTTGTGTTTAATATTCAATTTCTTTTGATTTAAGATGGATATTTATCAACCTTTACGCAGGATTTAGGATGTAATTCATTTTTATTTTTTTTACTATTAAAAACTAATACACCTCAGAGGATTGTAACAGCATGTTTTGTTGCATATTTTATGGTTAAGTGCAGCCAAACAGGTTTACCGGCAGGAACAAACATTCAGCTACTCAAAGCATCAAACAAAGCAAAATAAAAATGTTATTTTAGGACACACCGCACCTTTTTTCCGGCTGCTGCCATGGCCGACAGTCACGGCAGGAACAGGTGGGTCTGGGCCGGCCTCCGCCAGAAGGCGCTGCCCGGCTCCAGCTGCTCTTTCTGTGAGACCCTTTCCTTTGTATCGTCCTCTCATCTCGTAGAACTACAGACAGGATAAGTTCCCCATCAGCACTGACCAACAAGCTGTTTTATCAGAGAATAAAAGGCTACTTACATGTTTCTGTCCCTGGTGCAGCTGGAAGGCGTCTCTGCAGGAGCTGGTCGACTCACCGCTCCTCCAGGTCTGTCTCTTATCAGACAAACAAGTCGGTTACATTTTGTAACGTGATACCAGCTGTATCACGGAGGACGGCCACTGCTTCCTTCTCCAGGTGTTGCACCTCCTACTGCATTTTTGACATATAGCAATGACGTTTGATGAGTGTTCTGAGCAGCTGCCTTCCTTAGAAACGAGACATTGTAACTTCGTGGTAGCAGATCCGCCACTCATGGGATCATGTGACCTGCATCGATTTACTTTTCCTCGTCTTCTAGCAGCATTTATTCAGAACTACAGAAGCAAGTCCTGATGAGCTGCAGGACGTTGTAGGATACATCTGTGTCTAAATGCAGCAAGTTGAAGCATCCCCCCACACTAGAAGGACCTGATCCTTCAATGGTGGAAAATCCTCTGAAAAATTCCTGAATCCAAATGATTCCCTATCAGCAGGTCAGAGTGTCTGCAGCACGATTCCACAGCAGGATGGAAACGGCTTCATTGTACCACAGAGCTGTGTGGGAATTTACAGGTTCAGCTCCCCCTAGTGGGCAAAAGTTACACAGTATCACTTTAAACATTATTGCAAAGTGAAGATTTGATCGGCGTATGCCATCACAGGCTACAATCATAGCTGTAGATTCAGTAAAGATTTATTTCAGACCAGTTTCACATAAAATTGTATCTTTGAAGCCATAGTGTGCTCCAGCTGCAGATGATACTGCATTAAAAAAGATCCTGTTACATCAGCCCAGGGCCCAGTAAAAGTAGACCAGTCAGATAGTTGGGCTAGTCTTATATCCATGAAAGACCCTTTTAGGAATAAATTGCAGATAATTTCTAATTCTACTTTTCTTAGACTTGATTGATTCTAGACATGAAATGTTAAGAGATCTGTTGTGTCTGAGTTTGATTGAGCACCTTCTAAATTCTTTATATAAACTTTTTTACTATGTGTGACATTTTAGGCTTTTATAGCGTCAAATCAAGGGATTCTTTCCCTTTTAATGTAGAACTTTTATTCCTTCTTCCTCAGATGCGGCTTGGACTTCTTGACATTTTGCCCACTATTCATTGTAGACCTCCAAAGGAGGTGAAGCAGCTGTTGACCAGTCGAAGGCTCCCCACAAAAAGCTTTGAGCCGCTTATGGATGAGCAGGAGTTTTGTAGTGAGGGGATTCAAAGACCGTACCAGTACTTACAGCTCTACAACCAGAAACAGAATTTGGATCGCTTCAATTACAAGAAAGGATCCAGAAGTGGGGAGGCTAATGACTGTCTCCATCACTTTCTGTTATACTGTGGCATGGAGGATCCATCTTGGGGGGAGCTGAAGAACTTCTCCTGGTTCCTTAATGTCCAACTAAAAGACTGCGAGAACTCTGTTTTCTGTGATCCGGATTTTCTTGCTGACCAGCTTCCGGGCTTCAAGGGCTTCATTGTGAAGTTCATGATTCTCATGGCAAGAGATTTCGCCTCGCCCTCCCTGAACACGTCTGACAAAAGTCCCATCCTGCGCGTTGAAAGTAGTCTGGAAGACGACCCTCTCACCCTTCTGATGCTTCGCAAGCGCTGGGAAAACGAGTCTCATCCGTACATTTTCTTCAACGCGGACCATTCGTCGATGTCATTCCTCGGCTTTAACGTGCAGTTATGTCGGAGGCGGAGAACGCTCAATGCTGTGGATCCTCGCAGCCATGAAGTTCTGATCCAGAACGTGATGTCCCACGAACTTTTCCAAGGTTTGGAACGCCAAATGATTTCTCTCACTGAGGACTTTGATCAACTGCCCCGGCCGGACAAAATCAAGAGGATTTCATGTGTTGTCGGAGCGAGGAGAGGGATCGCGGACAGGAGTTTTGATCCTGATCCAACGTACGAGCTCACCGCTGACAACGTGATGAAGATGCTGGCCATTCACATGAGATTCCGGTGTGGGATTCCGGTTGTCATCATGGGGGAAACTGGCTGTGGAAAGACCAGACTGGTCCGTTTCCTTTGCATGCTGCAGAGGGAGGAAAGACCAGTGGAAAACATGGTTCTCGTCAAGGTCCACGGTGGAACCACGGCAGATATGATCTACAGGAAGGTGCGAGAGGCCGAGGCCCTTGCTCAGATTAACCACCAGATGCACAATCTTGACACCATTTTGTTCTTTGACGAAGCCAACACCACAGAGGCCATTTTCGCCATCAAAGAAATCCTTTGTGACAAAACAGTGAAAGGGGAACCTCTGAAGGCAAAAACAGGCCTAAAAGTAATAGCTGCGTGCAATCCTTACAGGAAACATTCCCCTGAGATGGTGGAACGTCTGGAACGTGCAGGACTGGGATACAGAGTGAAGGCCCATGAAACAGAGGACCGTTTAGGCAAAGTTCCTCTCAGGCAGCTGGTGTACAGAGTTCACCCTCTACCTCCAAGCATGGTGTCGTTGGTTTGGGACTTCGGGCAGCTGAGTGACCTAACGGAGCTCTCATACATCAAACAGATTGTACAGAAGAAGGTTGCCGATCATCGTTTGTCAGCAGCCTGCACGGACATCATTTCAAATGTGCTGGCAGCCTCGCAGAAATACATGAGAAGTTGGAAAAACGAGTGCAGCTTTGTGAGTCTCAGAGATGTGGAGAGGTCTATGAAAGTCCTGGTTTGGTTTTACCAGCACAGCGAGGACCTTTTCAGAAACAGCAGTTACCTGGACGAGGACACCAAGACACTCAAGTGCTTGATTCTTGCTGTGGGAGTCTGCTACTACCCATCTCTAGTAGCCAAAGACAAGTACCTGCTGAGCATTTGTAAGTACTTTCCACTCAACTCTGCAGAAGCATTGCAAGAAGAGATTTCATCCTGTCAAGACTTCTTCCTTCAGAACATTCAGACACGGGAGACCATCGCTAAAAACATCGCACTGAAAGAGAACGTCTTTCTCATGGTGGTGTGCATCGAACTCCGGATCCCGCTCTTCCTGGTCGGCAAGCCGGGAAGCTCCAAGTCTCTGGCTAAAACCGTTGTGGCCGACGCCATGCAGGGCCAGAACTCCCACTGCGAACTGTTCAGGACACTCAAGCAAGTTCATATGGTCTCCTTCCAGTGCAGCCCTCACTCCAGTCCCGAGGGCATCATCGGGACTTTCAGGAACTGTGCTCGCTTCCAGAAAGACAAAAACATGGACGAGTACGTGTCAGTGGTGGTACTGGATGAGATCGGACTGGCTGAGGACTCTCCCCAGATGCCTCTGAAGACTCTCCACCCTCTCTTGGAGGACGGTTGCATCGACAACGACAGACCGGATCCGCACATGAAGGTTGGGTTCGTTGGCATCTCCAACTGGGCTCTGGACCCGGCTAAGATGAACAGAGGAATATTCGTGTCTAGATGGGACCCGAGTGAGGATGAACTGGTGGAGACGGCTAAAGGAATCTGCTCATCCTCCAAACCGATTCTTCTGAAAATCAAACACCTCTTCCCATCTTTGGCAAAGGCCTTTTTGAGCATCTGCAGCGAAACCTCGAAGAATCAGTTCTTCGGCCTGAGGGATTATTACAGCCTGGTCAAAATGCTCTTTGCTGCTGTAAAATCCACACAACAAGAGCCGAACGGAGAGCAGCTAGTCGAGGCCATCTTGCGGAACTTCAGCGGACAGCCTGAGGGTTTCGACCCTGTTGTATTTTTCCAAGAACTTCTCCAAGACCTCGCAGAAATTCCCAGACCAAATACCTTGCAGATGGTGAAGAAGAATCTTGATCATGGCTCCAGCGAGGAGAGCCGTTACCTCCTTCTGCTGACCACCAACAATGCTGCCCTCCATATCCTGCAGCAGCAGGTCTTTGCAGACAGAGACTGTCCGCCTCCGGAAATCATCTTCGGCTCGGGATTCCCGAAGGACCAGGAATACGCCCAGATATGCCGCAACGTGAATCGCGTGAAAACCTGCATGGAAACCGGCCGCACCGTGATCCTCCTCAACATGCAGAACCTTTATGAAAGCTTGTACGACGCCCTGAACCAGTACTACGTTTATCTCAGCAAGCAGCAGTACGTGGATCTGGGCCTCGGCTCCCACAGAGTGAAATGCCGCGTGCACACGAAGTTCAGGCTGGTGGTGGTGGAAGACCAGAAGAAGGTGTACGAGCACTTCCCGGTGCCGCTCATCAACCGGCTGGAAAAGCACCGCGTGGATCGCAGCACGGACCTGGAATCATGGCAGCACAGGGTCCTGGATAAACTCAGAGACTGGGTGAAGGAATTCTCAGGTGAAGCCAACAAGGATTTCAGGTTTTCTGACATTTTTATTGGTTTCCACGGCGATGCTTGCGCCAGCGCGCTTTTGCAGGCGCTGGACAGGAGAGCGCAAAGAGTTGCACAGCAACACGAAGACGAAGCAAAAATGGTCGAGTCAGCGCTGACGGCGGGGATGGAGGACAATATGTTTGTTGACGCGTTGGAAACACAGCAGGACAACGCTGACGACGACTCCGGTGGAGGTCGCCATGCCAACGATGCGATGCTGGAAAGTGAAGTGATAATGGAGACGGAAGATGAGGTTGGATCCATCAGAGAGGATGAGGAAGAGGAGGTCTTCGATTTAGCCAAAAGTCTGTTGCTGAACTCCGCAACGCCCGATGCCGTCGTCAGGCTCAAGTATTCAGATCTGTCCAATCAGGAGAGAGGGAAACTGCAGACGCTGTACTTCCAGCAGCAGCATCACCACTCACTCCGAGATTTTCTGGGAGATTTCCTCATCAAGAATCGAGGGTCCACCAAGTTTCTGGAGGTAAAACACAGCTAAAAATCCAGCATCTCTTCGCCGTCTGCACACGCCTCTGACCGAACGCTCTGCGTGTTTTTTCACAGATTACCACGTTCTCCAGCTTGTTGACCAGAGCAGATGTGAGAGTCGTGGCCCACACTCTCGGGCTGCATACGGATCGGATCCTGCTGCTGTCGCTCCACCAGTTTGACACAGAGGTTTCTTTCTGCAACAAAATCCGGTATGAACAGCAGATGAGCTGGTTTATTTATAACTTATTGTCTTTATCTCCTTCTTTTTGTTGTTGCTTCAGTCTTCTACCTAACAGAAGCCAAAATTGAAATATGCAGGGATCAAATGCTGCGGACTGGGGCTCAGTGCCATGCATGTGTTTCAGCTGTCATTTCATTAAAACAGTTTTAATGGAGTTTTTTTTTGATGTTCTAACATTTCCTTTGCCTACTGAGTCGTCCTGCCTATGCTGTCTGTGCATTTCTACACTGGGTTGCCCGTATATTCATGCCAAGCCTTTATGCATTCACAGTTTGTTGGCTAATTCCAGTCAGATCCTCTGGTTTAGAAATAAGGCACACCCTAAACCACAAAGCCCAGTTTGAAAATAATTCTTCTATAAGGCCTGAAGGCTTGTTGTTGTTGCAGTTTGGTAGCTGGTCACAAGTTCAGCCCAGAGCAGTTTATTCTTTGACATTTGAGGTTTTTAATGAGTACAACTTTGTTAAAGAATTGCCCATATATACTCCAATTATTCAGTTGGTTTCTGTCATTATGTATATTTCTTTAGTTTTTCTTGTAACCCTTTCAGTGTCCACTATGGTGGACACCTATTTGACAGCTGTTTTCAAGTATATTCATGGGTGGGGATGGAAAATTTGTAATTTTGCTGCTTCAGGGGACGTCAGAGAGTCATGCAATACACTATCACTTACTGTAGAATAAATATGTATGTATGTACCTACATACACTGTAACAAGCACACTTTCTTTTGTGATAGACAGGAAAAGAAAACAAATCTGCCACATTTTTATAGAATAAGCACATTTCATTCATCATTTTGAAAAGAATAGCAAAATACATTAAATAGAGTAAAAGTTAGATATGATTGAAAAATAAAAAAGCATCACTGTATGTCTGGACGTTAATTACTATATGCGGAAAAAATGTGGCACTGTTTCCAAGTAATTCATGCATGAAAAGGTTAATTGTTTTTACTTTAAATCACCATGCCTTCCTTTGTTCTGCTCCACTGTGCAAGGCAAGTTTCATTTTCCCCTGGGGAAGTAAGAAAGTTTATAGAATAAAATGCTTGTTGAATACAATGATGATGATGATGAAGAAATAAACAAAACAGAATTAATTATGTCTTTTAAGTCTATCTGAGCTTCTTAACATCTTAAATAAGTAAAATAAGTAATATATAATTGTTATATGATTTACAAAGCATAGTTTGAATATCTTGTTTAAAAATATTGTAAAACAAAAAAAGACTTTGAAAATTTTGTGATTAATCGCGATCAGAACTTTTTACTGACTGAAAGCACTAATTTAAACACGATGCAGGTCCATAAGTGTGTTGCTGTCCAGCATAGTTGGAACTGAACTGAAATAGTGTTTTCATTGATGTGGATTAGGGGCTTTCTCCAGGAGGCTGGTTCCTCTCTCCATGTCCTGCTGGTCCAGATGGACCTGGAGGAATCCCAGTGCAGCGACGAGCTCATTGCATCAGCCAAGTAAGCCTCAAACTCCATTTCCTCCACTGATAGGTGGCATGACAGATGTTTTTATGAGTGTTTCTGCCAACAGGTACTGCACCATGAATTACATGACGTCTCTGGAGGATCAGACCTGTTGGGTGATTTTCATCGTGAAGGTTTCAAGGATCCCCAGTCAGTCCCAGTATATTGGTTTCCAGGGAGGTGAGGACTAAGTGCAGCACATATTTACGGCAGTATTCAAGATGTTCATGAGCTCTAAGGCCATGTTTGTGTTTTGCATGGAAGGAGTCTGGCAGTCGGTGCACATCGATGACCTGAGGGACTCGGAGGACATGAGTCTGAACCTGCTGGTTTTCTGTGGGACTCTCATTAGCAGTCTGCTCAAACCTGCACAGACAGGTACAGGCTGCACTTTTAACACTTGTATTATAATGCAAATGAGATCACAACCATGCAATGACAAAGAGAGTTTTTATATAATACATTTCCTGCATAGGACAACTTACAATGATGAAAGCATTTAAAAGTATAAATAATAGAAAAATTGTACCATATTTCAATCTGAAGCACACAGAGATGAGTACATGCAAGAAAAGGGAGATTAGAAATAATAAGCTGCTTTAGAAATTTAGCTTAACATTATTTTTAAATATCTGAGGAAAAATACCATAAAAAACAAGTATGTTATTTGTGATATTATTTAACTGGTTGAGAAAACAAGACATAAAAAGGGTGTAGTTAAAAGATGTAGCAAGCCCAAAAAAGTGGTTATAAGTATTTTATTTTATGACTCAGTCACTGCTGTCTGGATATTTATTCTGATTTACTTACCTGCGCATACTTATAATGTCACTATTTCTTATACTGATTTTAAATCTCCATGACATTTAAACATTGACCTTACTGGCCGCTTTCACACAGACATGCTACTGGTTCTGGCTGAGTCCCAGAACCTCAGTGTTTTCTCTTAAACTGGTCCAAACTAGTTTAACCAGACTTCACTAAAACATGTTGGATATTTTGTCCTGAAACTGATGATTCAGTCATAAAGCTCCATTACAACCAACACTTTCCTGTAGATAAACATTATTTTCAGATGACTGCTTGAGATTTTATCAGATTTTAGGATGTCAGCACAAGCTTATTGATATCTTCTTTAAATTGTTCGTCAGGCAGCATAACGGGTTTGATTCCTCACTGCTGATTCAGTGTTTGATTGATCTAAATTAGCTAATCTGAAGTTAATGTATGCCACCGTCTTCATCTGGAGAAGACCCAGCGGTCGGCTTCTTCTTCTGTGGTGTCTGCTGTGGAGGCTGTCCAGCAGCTGAAACATGGACATGCTGTATAACGGCATGTTGTCGTGGAAAAAAGAGATGACTCAAGGACGAGCAGTGTGGATGAGTTGGAAAAAGATTTAAGAAGGTTTATTTAAAGAGAACAAGTAAATAAAATAAGCAGAGTTTGTAACTGGAGAAACCGTCCAGTGCTCCGGTCAGACAGAACCTGGGATTCTGCTGGACGCTGAGAGAAGAGTCTGTCTGAACGTCAGTCGTGAGACATCAAGAGGAAGCGTTGATTAGATTGTTCTCACTGTAGTGTGATTTAATATCAGCTGATTCCAGCTGTGATGCAGTCCAGATGTAAAGACGACCAGAACAGGATGACCTGCATACACAACAAGAACCGCAGGATATAATGACATTTGCACAACAATGTCGAGCTCCACTTCTGTCCACATCTTTTTTACTCTCACCACATTCCCTTTACACTTCATCCGACTTTATTTAAGCAAAATATACAGAGCACTAACAGGCAGCGTTGGTTTGGCTTATGTTTTTTTGTTTTTTCCCCTGTTTTGCTTCTTTGAAACATCAGTAAATTAGCCTTCAGCCGTGAAGGAGAAGCAATACTTTTCAGCTGTTCCAGTGAGAGTGTGCTGGTTGGTTCAAAGGTAGATCAGGAACCAGTGTGAAAGTCCAATCTGTGTACCTCATTAGGTGGTTTAATATTTTCAGGACAGTCTGGACAACATTTTCTTTACCTTCCACAGAAAATCAAGCAGAGGATGAAGCCATGACGGCAGCAGATGACTCCGTAACAGACAGAAATGTGAGTTTTTGTGAGATGTGTATACATTTTCTACACGTTAAACCGTGAACATAAGCAGCGTGTTTGCATGCAGGCGGACAGAGCCCACCTCCACAGCCTGTCCCTGGTCAGGTCATGCATCCAGAAAGCTGTGGGTTTGCTGCGGGACCCCGACAGCGTGGCGTCGAGGAGCATGCAACGGATGCAGGTCCTCCTCTCGCTTCTGTCGGCTGCTCCGGAGAGCACAGGAGGTAACAATGCCACTGCAGGTCCCTCAGAGGTTTGTGGCTCCTGCATGTTTCTGATTAAACTGTTTCCTGCAGCTCGCTTCCAGAGGACGGTGCTGAGCAGACTGGCCGAGGCTCTGGTGCAGAGAGAGGAGCGGATGGGCGCTCCTAAAGAGTGGGTGAGCTTAGAGGCCAGGAAACGGCAGGCTCTGCAGGAGGGGGGGACTCTCAGGTAAGATCTGATCGGACAATAAGCTTCTCAGAATTATGAATAAATATAAAAATGTTAATAGTTTCAGCCTAAATATGAATAAAGCAGGTTATTATTTCTCAGTGGTAACTGCAGATGTTAGTTTTTATTTACGCCGTGGTTATAAATCATCAGTACCTGTGAACGTATCTAACATGGGGGTGTGTAAAGGTGAAACCTGTGTTTGTGTGACAGACATACCCTGTGGAGATGTCTTCAGTCCACCGTCACACCCATCCTGGCTAACATGGTGGAGGTTTTGGACCGATATGCAAACCTGGACCTGCTCTCTGATGACAGGCTGAGCCCGGGCCTCATGCAGCTGTGGATGGACATCCTGGCAGATTCACAGATTTTACAGCTGACGCCTCTGCAAAACCCAAGGTAGTGATTAGTTTTTACCCCCTCTGGTTTCCATTATGAACTAAAACAAGAAGGTTTAACTGTGGGTGGAAACGTAGAATAAATTAGGTCTTTACATGTCCACATTTCTCAATCTGCATGGAGGAAAAATCAACTGCTTATTTATATACTAAGATATCCCAGATAAGCAGATAAGTTAGTTAACGCCATCTCATTTGTGAGGGGTCATAGTCATTTACCATCACTACACTTACATGATGTTTTTCAATTCAGCATTTATAATTAAAATATTCTCTTTTGGGATTAATAACATTATTAAATATCATACATTATATATAATAGTATATATGATCATATAATATATTATATAATATATTATATTATATGTATATTTGATAAATATTGATTCGGAATAAGGTTTACATGGAAACCACTTTTTCCTAATTCCGCTCTAAATCCAGAGGGTGGGAAGGGCTCTGATTGGCTGGATGGTGGAAGTGACGTACCGTACGCACGTCTACCGGAAGTTAAAAACTCTCCTTCCTGCTTCGTTTCTTCTTCTGAGAAAACGTCGTAATAAGAAGCATTTTGGCTCGATGTGGATTCTAGTTATGAAGCAGCAGCTAGCCGCTAGCATGCTACGTCACTTCCACCTGAACAGACTCGCTTTGAGCCCGTTTGCTTCGGACGGGAAGCAACGTTTATGGTCGTCATGGCGACAGGAGGAGGGAAGGAGCATGCTCAGAACGAGCGGGATGAACTTAAAGCG